>CATQJA010000147.1:0-50325 GCA_958295435.1 Mesorhabditis spiculigera
TATGATACAACACGATACAGAATGGTAAAGGTCCAATGCAAAAACGCTACGCTACATTATGATCCGTAGTCCTACACACGGTACGCGACAATACGCTATGATAAAGTACGATAGGGCGCGATACATTGCGATACGAAACTATTTGAAGCTCAGCTAGGAGACGATACTGCGTTACGGTACGTCACAAAAAGTGCTCTACGATATGCTACACCACGAGACGATGCAAAATACTACGCCGCAGTACCGTACAATGCTGTACTCTAGGAAATGCTAAGCTGAGACACTACGACGACACGATATACTACGCCGCGCTGCGCCACGGCCCGTACGGCACGGCTCCTACGCGCGGCTACGATACGACGAGAGAGAGAGCGATAGAGAGAGAGAAAAAGAAAGAGAGAGAGCGATAGAGAGAGAGAAAAAGAAAGAGAGAGAGCGAAAGAGAGCGATACTCACGACTTACCAGTGATAATTCCGGTATGTCCAGCAAAAGTCGTTCCCTTATACATCAGCTTTCCATTCTTGATGAAATTAAGGTTGATGGTGACCTTCTTCAAGGCCTCAGTCAGCCCCCAGGACTGATCCTTGACGTCCCAGATAAAGAGTTGGCCGAAGTCGAGGTTACTAAAACACAAAGCCGTTGTGAAAATTTTGAAAAGGCTTACCGTCCATGCCACATTCCACCGGTGGCGTCCTCGGCAACGATGGATGTGCAATAACGGGACAATTCGTAGAAGACGTTCATCATCGCGATTTGTTCAACGGGGACACCGGAGGCATCGGCGATTCCCTAAAAAGTTAGTGGAGTTGCGGTTTCCGGTGTACTTGGTGGGCCATGCCAATGATTCTAGAGTATCCTACCTTATATAATTTGGGAGTGTATCTCTGTGTGTGTGTGTGTGTGTGGATGTCACTTTCGAGGCCCGATTTGAGGGCCTTCCCGTGTTCAAAATGCCCTAATTCTCCGTCATCCGGGGGAATCGACCCTCCTGTTTCCGATGGCGCTTTCATAATCCCGATAAAATACAATTTTACAAAGTTAAAGCCGGTTTTATTGATTTTTGGGGGTCCGGGAGGGCTAATTTGCATAACGTGAGAAAATACAAATTTCCTCATTCTTGCCAGTTGCACTCGCGAGTTTAGTCGTCTCTTTGGATCTGCCTTTCGATGCCTTCCCCTGCCCGGGCAGTCCTCTTGAGACATAAAAGGGGTGTTTTACGCGTGCTGCCAAGCATTGCATGGTGTAGTGGTTAGCGCTTCGCCTTGCTAATCCAACCATCGGAGGTTCGATCCTCGGATATTTTAGTTGTTTTGCTTTTTGTTCGGAAAGTGCGTTTCGCAGTAGATTTCCGTGTAGGGACGTTATTATGAAATTAGTCACTCAAGCCGCAGCCTATAGAATGAAGCTACCCGCTCAAGCATGCGCCGCAGGCCAAGGAATCAAGCTAACTGCTCAAGCTAGCGCGGCAGACTTTGGAACGACGCTAGCCGCCGAAACTAGCGCCGCAGGATAAAGGTTCAGGCCGGCCCCTGAAACTAGCGCCGTGGGCTGTGGAAGGAAGCTAGCCGGGGAAGCTAGCGCCGCGGGCCCAAGGTCAGAGCTAGCCCTTCAAAACTGCGCTCAAGCTTGCGCCGCAGGCTTTAGAACGAAGCTAGCCGCTCAAGCTAGCGCCGCAGGCTTTAGAACGAAGCTAGCCGCTCAAGCTAGCGCCGCAGGCTTTAGAACGAAGCCAGCCGCTCAAGCTAGCGCCGCAGGCTTTAGAACGAAGCCAGCCGATCAAGCTAGCGACGCAGGCTTTAGAACGAAGCCAGCCGCTCAAGCTAGCGACGCAGGCTTTAGAACGAAGCCAGCCGCTCTAGCTAGCGCCGCAGGCTTTAGAACGAAGCCAGCTGCTCAAGCTAGCGACGCAGGCTTTAGAACGAAGCTAGCCGCTCAAGCTAGCGACGCAGGCTTTAGAACGAAGCCAGCCGCTCAAGCTAGCGACGCAGGCTTTAGAACGAAGCCAGCCGCTCAAGCTAGCGCCGCAGGCTTTAGAACGAAGCCAGCTGCTCAAGCTAGCGCCGCAGGCTTTAGAACGAAGCCAGCCGCTCAAGCTAGCGACGTAGGCTTTAGAACGAAGCCAGCCGCTCAAGCTAGCGCCGCAGGCTTTAGAACGAAGCCAGCCGCTCAAGCTAGCGCCGCAGGCTTTAGAACGAAGCCAGCCGCTCAAGCTAGCGCCGCAGGCTTTAGAACGAAGCCAGCCGCTCAAGCTAGCGACGCAGGCTTTAGAACGAAGCCAGCCGCTCAAGCTAGCGACGCAGGCTTTAGAACGAAGCCAGCCGCTCAAGCTAGCGACGCAGGCTTTAGAACGAAGCCAGCCGCTCAAGCTAGCGCCGCAGGCTTTAGAACGAAGCCAGCCGCTCAAGCTAGCGACGCAGGCTTTAGAACGAAGCCAGCCGCTCAAGCTAGCGCCGCAGGCTTTAGAACGAAGCCAGCCGCTCAAGCTAGCGACGCAGGCTTTAGAACGAAGCCAGCCGCTCAAGCTAGCGCCGCAGGCTTTAGAACGAAGCCAGCCGCTCAAGCTAGCGCCGCAGGCTTTAGAACGAAGCCAGCCGCTCAAGCTAGCGACGCAGGCTTTAGAACGAAGCCAGCCGCTCAAGCTAGCGACGCAGGCTTTAGAACGAAGCCAGCCGCTCAAGCTAGCGCCGCAGGCTTTAGAACGAAGCCAGCCGCTCAAGCTAGCGACGCAGGCTTTAGAACGAAGCCAGCCGCTCAAGCTAGCGCCGCAGGCTTTAGAACGAAGCCAGCCGCTCAAGCTAGCGACGCAGGCTTTAGAACGAAGCCAGCCGCTCAAGCTAGCGCCGCAGGCTTTAGAACGAAGACAGCCGCTCAAGCTAGCGACGCAGGCTTTAGAACGAAGCCAGCCGCTCAAGCTAGCGCCGCAGGCTTTAGAACGAAGCCAGCCGCTCAAGCTAGCGCCGCAGGCTTTAGAACGAAGCCAGCCGCTCAAGCTAGCGCCGCAGGCTTTAGAACGAAGCCAGCCGCTCAAGCTAGCGACGCAGGCTTTAGAACGAAGCCAGCCGCTCAAGCTAGCGCCGCAGGCTTTAGAACGAAGCCAGCCGCTCAAGCTAGCGCCGCAGGCTTTAGAACGAAGCCAGCCGCTCAAGCTAGCGACGCAGGCTTTAGAACGAAGCCAGCCGCTCAAGCTTAGCGCCGCAGGCTTTAGAACGAAGCCAGCCGCTCAAGCTAGCGCCGCAGGCTTTAGAACGAAGCCAGCCGCTCAAGCTAGCGCCGCAGGCTTTAGAACGAAGCCAGCCGCTCAAGCTAGCGACGCAGGCTTTAGAACGAAGCCAGCCGCTCAAGCTAGCGACGCAGGCTTTAGAACGAAGCCAGCCGCTCAAGCTAGCGCCGCAGGCTTTAGAACGAAGCCAGCCGCTCAAGCTAGCGCCGCAGGCTTTAGAACGAAGCCAGCCGCTCAAGCTAGCGCCGCAGGCTTTAGAACGAAGCCAGCCGCTCAAGCTAGCGCCGCAGGCTTTAGAAAGAAGCCAGCCGCTCAAGCTAGCGCCGCAGGCTTTAGAACGAAGCCAGCCGCTCAAGCTAGCGCCGCAGGCTTTAGAACGAAGCCAGCCGCTCAAGCTAGCGCCGCAGGCTTTAGAACGAAACCAGCCGCTCAAGCTAGCGCCGCAAGCTTTAGAACGAAGCCAGCCGCTCAAGCTAGCGACGCAGGCTTTAGAACGAAGCCAGCCGCTCAAGCTAGCGCCGCAGGCTTTAGAACGAAGCCAGCCGCTCAAGCTAGCGACGCAGGCTTTAGAACGAAGCCAGCCGCTCAAGCTAGCGCCGCAGGCTTTAGAACGAAGCCAGCCGCTCAAGCTAGCGACGCAGGCTTTAGAACGAAGCCAGCCGCTCAAGCTAGCGCCGCAGGCCAACGAATAAAGCCAACCATTGAAGCTAGCGCCGCAGGCTAAGGAAGGACTTAACCGCTTAAAATTGCGCCGCAGGCTTTAGATTGAAGCTAGCCGCTCAAGCTAGCGCCGCAGGCCAAAAAATGAGGCTAATCCCTCAAGCTTGGGCCGCAGGACGAGGTAGCGACTTAGCCGATCAAGCATGCGCCGCAGGCCTAATAACGACACTAGTGATTTCAGCTTGCGCCGCATGTCAATACAAATAGGTTCGCGTGGGAATGCGTTTTCCTTTCTTCAGGGTGACTTTGTGTGGAAGGGCGCTCGATTCATAGGGCCTAGACGGGGTCCAGCGGTGGAGAGTCGCGAAGCGGCTCCTCCCCCGCTGGTCGTGTATAATACGCTAAGTTTATCGATATATCCTAGGTTTTACTTACGTATTAGCTTTGTCTTCTTCTTTCCCTTATAATATCGTAATACATGCCTGAATCTCATCTCTGTACGGCTGAGGGTAGCGTCCACCCTCAAATGCGTCTCGGAAGAACGACTCGAGGACCTCGAAAAGCGGAAGATCTCCGACGATCATAGCGACCATTTGCTAAAAAAATCGAACTTAAGGATTAGCTTTTGTATGGTCACTATCTATGCGAGGATAATCAAAATTACACCAATATTTTAAAAATCTGTAATATATATCTTACATTATCAGTTTACAAGAACTTACACGCAACACATCAAGAACTGGCGGGATCTGGTCCTTGTAGACGCGAGCGATCTGGGCATATCGGGTCTTGGCCGGGGCATCGAGGTCGATGGTGAACCACGGGACCTGGAAATGATTTCATGTTAGGTACGGTAGTGTTAGTGCATTAAGGCAAGGCATCTTTTGCTTTATAAAATTTAACGCAATAGTGACACTTTTCGACCGGTTTGCAGGTCACTAATAAGCTAGTTTGGCCATATTTTAGCATTTTCCCTTATCGAAATTATTCCCCGTTTTTAAAGATCTGAAGTTTCTACCTTCTTCCCTCTGTACCCAGCCCGACAGCTGATGCGTTCCCACACCCATTATCACCAAAAACGCGCATGGCCCCGTTGAGTTTTCCGGACCAAAAAGACGGCAAGAACCGGACGCGTTCCGACGTAAAATTGGTGGAAATTCAGAGAGGAAGTGATATTTTAATTGACAGTCAGGAAAATCGCAAAATTTTCAATTCCGGAAACCTAAAAAAACTTTTTTGAATATGTGAATCTCCGTTTGCCTATGGAAAAACGGACAAGTCTGCTTTTTTGTAAGTACCTGATCCGGAGAGGCAATCTGTTTTTAAGCTACAACAAAAACTCGGACGGCAAAATCTCAGTTTTTGCTTTTCGGGAAGCCGCAAAAAAACAACATTTTAATTCCCCGATCAAATTACGTATTCAAGGTTCCGGTAAACATCCATTTCCGATTTCCAGATCCGGGAAACGCCGTATTTCAGATATTAGGTTGTACCATAAGTAACTGCAGTTTTTTGATCGTAAAATTTTCATGTAAGCCACCATTCATTCTTTCCAATTTTTCAAGCTGATGAAGGGTCATGTGTTGTCTGTCTGCAGTTATAACGATAGCCCGGGACTCCCACAACTTTTCGAATTATCCAGAGAAGACTGCGCGCAACTCGACTTTTGAGTTATTTCGTTTGCGTGACGGATAGCGTGGGTGATCTTAACACTAGCGCCCTGAATAAGCGGCAGTAGATAGAGAAATTTCTGCGCTATAAAGTGTATTGAACAAAATTTTGGTGCCTAGTAGCATGACTTTTTTCCAGGTCATTTTTGAAAGATGTCAAATTCGGCTTTTGGGCCCCGAATCGTCAAATTTCTTTGTTGACCGTTTTCTCCGAGTTTTGTGGATAACTTTTTGAGCAAGTTTTAACAAAATGGAGCTTAGCTATAGCTGCTTCAAGCCTATAGGTTATTTAAAAACAAATGTTCCATATGGGTCTCTCAAAGAAACATAACCCGGAATCTCGGGTACATTTTCCATGAATTTTTGTTTCCCTGAATGTTTGGGTTTGGAGCATCGGTAATTGTAGTACAGTATCTACTACCAATGCCCAATAATAATAAATTATAGAAAATATTTGATTGGCAATGATTAAAGAGTAGCGACCGCAACTGTGTGTCGCCGGCACATTTCAGGGTTGGTCACTTGTTGATACACTAATTGGCAAAAATTGTTGAAGTAAAGGAGGGAGTGATGCAAGCTGGTATTAGGACAATGTTTGTCATTAAATGTTGCTTAGATGTAATCAGTCAGCTTTAATTTGATTCGTCTCAAAAAATTGATAAGCTCCTGTTAGCCAAGCGCATCGGGAATTGGAATTTTTCTCCAAAGTATCATGAATATCGGCTGATTAGAAATACGTGGGGCCAATTGAGCACCACAGCTAAGAACATATTAAACTGGCATTATATATTACAAAATACGCTTGGGGGATTACGGTGCTAAGAATTTTTACATGGCTCGAAAGGAAGAGGGGGCCGGGATGTCGCTCCCTCGGGTCGATGGGCGCCTCGGGGAAAACCTTTATAAAAAATGTTTTACAGGCAGGATTTTTTCGAAATTTTTAGGGCATATAGTACCCTTCTAGTCTAAACAGAGGGCTAGAAACGGGATAACCAGATGGTGAAATTTTTCCGGAAAAGGCGGCCGAAGGTCGTCTGCAGTTACTTATGGTACAACCTAATACAAACCTGAGACGGGTCGGCCTCCTTGAAAAGGTCCGGCTCGTCGATGCGGCACTCCGGAGCGTACGGGGCTGGCGGAGGCTTTACGGCTTTCTTGGCGGCCTAGAATGTCATCCATATTTTAATTTTTACAACAACTAGGCCTAACAACAACGATACCGTTTTTTCAGACAACATACTAAAAATAGGCAAAATTCAGTCAAAAATTAGCAATGAAATTTTGAAAAACACAAAAAAATGGCTATTCATTTGTAAATAAAGATTTAATTATATTCTCTATTTAATAAGGTGATATCTATTTGCATAAAATATATGTTACCCATTTGAAAAAAATCTTAAAAATCTCCCAAATCGTTTTATTACCTTTTCAGGCGTTTTTCAGTATTTGGATCCTATTTAGCATACGATCAGGATACAAATAGACAGGAGTTTTGCTAGAAAAACACTTTTACAAAAAATGTCAAAGATCACATAGTACCAAAAACTAATTGGGCTTCCCATTCCAGGTGCCAGATTCCAGATGCTTGATGAGCCGAATAATGAGGAGATTAAGCCAAGATCAGGACCATTATAACCCCAAAAACGCACCACCGCTGCCAGCAACGCGACGAAAACAAAGACCAACAACGGCCGGCCCATCTTCTTCAGCAGCCCGATTCTTTCCGCGACTTTCCAGTAGTCGGAGCTGTGAATCTGTGGCCCCGTTAATCTTCGCCTCACTGACGCGTTATCACCTCGTATCTTACCGCCCCGGCAGCCATCTGCTTACCCCTCGGGATCCCGCGTTTTTTTTGTTTGTAGCCTGGACTGACAACAGATTTTTGGAGCCACAACAGGTGCAGATCACGGAATCGGCACATTAAAGGCATTGGAAAAGAGAACTTAAGATGTTAGAATAGTCTATTACCAAAAAATTCAGCCGAAAGCCTAGTTTTTGTTTATAGCCCGGACTGACAACAGATTTTTGGAGCCACAGTAGTTGCAGATCAAAGGGAAGGTTGCGTAAATGCATTGGTAAGGTCTTCAAGATCAATATTTCAAAAAATTTGCGTCTAGCTAATACTAGGAAATGGCCACAGAGGTTAATTTATGCAAAGTTTTCCCTTTTTGAAACGTGATTTCCGAAAAACATGGTTTTCGAGAAATTTTTACCGCCCCTTTTAGCAGCCGGAAACGCCTGAGAAAGAATTACGATAGGAAACCGCGTATCCAGCGAATTACCGGATTAACGTTTTGTGCAAAATTTTTACAAAAAAGTCTTCTGTAGGGTTGTAAACAGGGTTGGTCATTTTTGACCCGGGTCGAACCCGGACCCGGACCCGGACCCACCCGGACCCGCAGAAATTTGCATGGGGACGGGTCCGGGTCCGGGTCCGGGTCCAGGTCCGGGTCCGGGTCCGGAAGTTGCGTATTTGCATTTATTTGAGATAGAGATTTAGGATTCTAATTTTCCTCGGAAAAAGACAACGGTATTAATTATAATGGTTTATCCGGTATGATTCAGGTATATAGGAGTCGAGACCAGAACATCAAATCACATCGGATGGAGCCCCCATCCGAAGTTAGCAGACGTGAGAAATGTCGTGCAATATCGTGGAATTTATCCAGAAATCGGCATGCAAATGACCCGGACCCACCGGACCCGGACCCGGACCCGGACCCATGCAAATTTGATCGGGTCCGGACCCGGACCGGACCCCCGGGTCCGGACCGGGTCCGGGTCCGGGTCAAAAAAGACCAACCCTGGTTGTAAATACCTTTAAAAATATCAGGACACCACGAAGTCGAGTTTTTTACGGATTTACTGTCTTAAGTTACGTCCCATCGATACATCAACAGCTTGCCTTTTTGAGATACGATGTGTAGAATATGCGATGATGTCGTGGTCGCCAGGTTTCTTGGATAATCTACAAATTTCAGGATTCCGTTAACCACCTGGCCTCCACCTGCAAAAACCAGGCTTTTCCAAATTCATGAAAATTTCAACTACAGTTTTATGACCGCTTTCCACAGCATAAATTTTCATTGGACGTTTTGTGTACGTTTTTATAAAACCGACAATATAGCTGGCTAAATGCCTAGACTGATGGGAAAAAACAACGGTGGGGCTAGGCTACGTTTCTAACAAGGGAACCTCAAGTTGGCACGGTGAAATTTCGAAAAACGCTTGCGGCTACCCCCGGGTTTTCGACTATGGCGATTCCAACGCTCTAGCCATAATTTCCTAAATGTTTCTTCCTTTTCCTTAATTTCCACTCGACCGTTCAACTGGTGATTCCATAGTGATGGGCGGGCCTCATAAACCTATCGTCGATGCTAATTTTTGAGATACAAATCATCATTTTCCGGAAGTGCTGTATCTCTGCCAAGAGGCCCATTAAGGAAACCAGATGGTTACAGTCGCTTCGCGACTGCAACCATCTGGCCTTCGGGCTACCCTACATGTCCCACTCCACCACATCCTTTCCCACCTCCATCAATACCCCCGACAGCCGAAATCCCGTTCAAAAACTACCTAAATACCTTCCCGATGGCTTAAGATACCTCCCCTAGCCGAAATCCCCTTCAAAAACTACCTAAATGCCTTCCCGATGGCTTAAGATACCTCCCCTAGCCGAAATCCCCTTCAAAAACTACCTAAATACCTTCCCGATGGCTTAAGATACCTCCCCTAGCCGAAATCCCCTTCAAAAACTACCTAAATGCCTTCCCGATGGCTTAAGATACCTCCCTAGCCGAAATCCCTTCAAAAACTACCTAAATACCTTCCCGATTGCTTTAGATACCTCCCCTAGCCGAAATACGCTTCAAAAACTACCTAAATACCTTCCCGATGGCTTAAGATACCTCCCTAGCCGAAATCCCTTCAAAAACTACCTAAATGCCTTCCCGATGGCTTAAGATACCTCCCCTAGCCGAAATCCCCTTCAAAAACTACCTAAATACCTTCCCGATGGCTTAAGATACCTCCCCTAGCCGAAATCCCCTTCAAAAACTACCTAAATGCCTTCCCGATGGCTTAAGATACCTCCCCTAGCCGAAATCCCCTTCAAAAACTACCTAAATACCTTCCCGATTGCTTTAGATACCTCCCCTAGCCGAAATACGCTTCAAAAACTACCTAAATACCTTCCCGATGGCTTTAGATACCTCCCTTAGCCGAAATCCCCTTCAAAAACTACCTAAATACCTTCCCGATGGCTTAAGATACCTCCCTAGCCGAAATCCCCTTCAAAAACTACCTAAATACCTTCCCGATGGCTTAAGATACCTCCCTAGCCGAAATCCCCTTCAAAAACTACCTAAATACCTTCCCGATGGCTTAAGATACCTCCCCTAGCCGTAATCCCCTTCAAAAACTACCTAAATACCTTCCCGATGGCTTTAGATACCTCCCCTAGCCGAAATACGCTTCAAAAACTACCTAAATACCTTCCCGATGGCTTAAGATACCTCCCCTAGCCGAAATCCCCTTCAAAAACTACCTAAATACCTTCCCGATGGCTTAAGATACCTCCCCTAGCCGTAATCCCCTTCAAAAATTACCTAAATACCTTCCCGATGGCTTAAGATACCTCCCCTAGCCGAAATCCCCTTCAAAAACTACCTAAATACCTTCCCGATGGCTTAAGATACCTCCCTTAGCCGAAATCCCCTTAAAAAACAAAAATAACGACCGACCGGATGGAATGAGAGAAAAAAAGAAATGAAATCCCCCGTGAAAATTTTCATCCACGAAACGCGCGCCACCTGGCTCACTATGTCCCAAATCACCCCAACCTCCGGCCCCCACCCCTTTTACTAAGGAAAAAACTTTCAAAGTTAATTTTAATAATTTAAACTAAAACTTTTTCATAATTTTTTTGTCAGTTTGGGGGTTTCTGACGGCGCTCTATCCGAATCCGAAGAGAGCTAAGCTCGAGCTCCTTTCCCCTTCGAGTTGAATTCGGCTTCACACAGAGACCACAACAAAATTATTATAGTTGATTCTGACTAGAGAGTTGGAATCGCCAGAGTTGAAAACCCGGGGGTAGCCGCGAGCGTTTTTGGAAATTCCACCGTGCCAACTTGAGGTTCCCTTGTAAGTAAGTTCCAAGCCCGTAGCGTAAATTTGCGACTGGACTCTTTCTTGGTATCGGCGCTCCAGCCAGCCGCTCCCAAGCTCCTCGATGTTCCTCCAAATGAAGTTTTCTAAAAAAACTGCCCTTTGAAAAATGTACCACCCTGATTTTCACAGAAGGTTTGGGTTCTTTCATCAGCCATCAAACCACAAAATTGCCCCCGTGAATTGCATAGAAAATTAGTGATCCCGTTCGCCGGGTATTTTTCTGTTAATTGAAATCTGGCTGCCCATTTACACACAATTATGGTAGCATCTGGCATATTTGACGAATTTCAGTGTGTTTTTTATATCAAAGAGCTCCTGACTACAAAAGACGCTGCTCCAGAGGAAGAGCTTGAGTTTTGAAAAGGGCTGCTCATGGCTTTTTGGCTACAAGTGGTTCCATTTGCACACCGGCATAACAAAAATAAACGGGGGGGGGTTTGCCTTTCAAAGACATTTTTGCGCAATACTTAAAGGGCGTCTGGCAGCAAGCCCCTTTTTCCACGACTCGTGGAAGCGTCGCGGTCGGGTGCGTCGCGGCAGGGAGAGAAAGAGCGCGCCCAGAGGAGAGACGCAGACAGAACTCTGCGTCTCTGCCCGGTCCCCAAAATGCCGTAATCGGTGTGCTGCCAGAGCCGCTTTAATGCACCTGTTCCCATATGTAACATTCCAGTTTCGATTCAATATTCGGTAAAAAAAACTTTTTTTTTATCGCAAACATTTCTCAAAATAGCTCTCCCATTTTCAGTACCATGAGCGCGTGCCAAGTTTAAACGAGGAAAGACATTTTAGTCTGAAAAATGTGCTAAATTCGATTTTTGTCATTCGTCATTCGTCCTTTGGCGTGGCGCGTAGCAACGGCTACTGCCTAGAACGGCTAGCATATTTTTACCGCTTTTCGACATTTTTGTTTGTAAAAATTTGCGAAAATGCTTAAACTAAGATTTAGCGACTAAAACGAGAAAAATTTAAGATTTATATTTTCCCTTTCCGGTTCCGAACTGTCTATTGGAGAAGCTTGAAGCTCCTGATATCTAGGGATTGGGTGGGGTACTGCCGTACTTTTCCGGCGCATCCACCTCCGGTGGTTTTCGATAATTTTACTCGATACTTTTACAGCGTTTGCAAGCGACCGAATGATTCATATTTCCAGGAATCCTCAGTTTTTGTTTTTCCGGTCAAAACCAAAATTTCCGGCATGGTTTTCAGGAAAATTAGCGCTTTCCTCCCCAGTTTTTTTGCCATCTTTCTTCTGCCTTCTAAGGGAAGGTTGGACGCTGTAATAATTAATTCCGCTCCACCGATCCCACCCAACCACATCCAGATACGTTCTATTCAAATAGAAATTAATTAACCGCAAATGACTCGTTCTATTTCGTGCTCTGTTTCAAAGGAAAGGATAATGTGCGTTTCTCCGCGTCTTGGTACATAGGCCGTGGGAGCCGGGTGCACGAAATTGATCAAATGTGAGATTCGAATCTACTATCCCGGCTTCGCACATTTTTCTACGCACATTTTCCAAGCACTCGATTCCGTTAAATTCTTTCAAAACTACGCGGCGTTCCGGGTAATTTTTCCTTTTGCTTTTTTTTGCTTTGGTGTGCTCTAGGAATCCTTTTCATTTCTCCCTTTTCAGATCTTTGCAGGATTACCAGGGCCAGTCCATAGAAATCCACCATAACAATTCATTGACAGCCCCTTTAATGCTTCCAAATCTTGCTAAAATCGAGTCTTCTGTTGACTAGGTCTCGATCAGGTTATAAGACTGCTTAATTTCCGTCATTTGGGGCAAGATGTAGTTGCCGAAACCTAATAAAAACGGTGGATTTCGACACTTCCCAACCCCCTTAAAGCAACTAATCTTGCTGACTGCTCGTTTCGGAAATTTGACTGCTGAAAATTCTCTATATCCTCGTTCCTATTTTTATTGATTTTCTTGATTGGAATTTTTCTATATTTACAGGATTATCTAGATTACGCACTAATGGTGAAGCATGGCGCCCTCGTCCCAAATCCCTATTTGCAGGAATATTTTGTCTATATGCAGGTATCGATCCGCGAAGCGTTAATCTACAGGGTGTCCCATAAAAAAACACCCCTTCGCATTTCGCCGTATTACATCCAATCGGTCCCAAAATTGGACGAGAGGTGTATTGGCCCCTAAATAACCACAATCCTGAGTTATAGCCCGCCAACCACAGTAATTTTCGAGATACAACAAAAATAAACTTTATAATGCGTTTTTCATAGGGTTTTCGTCGGAATCGACCTTTCGAATATTAAGTGAAAATGAAGCGGCAAGCCTGCTTTACCCCCAGGGATTTTTTCTGATAAAAATTAGTGAAATAACCGTTGATTTCAACAATTTTTGTAACGCAAAGTCACCCCCGATATTAAGCGAAATTAGGGATTCGCAGCCGGAAGTCGATGCAAATCGATGCAAAGTCCAAAAAGATAGCCGAAAA
The DNA here is from genome assembly GCA_958295435.1 of Mesorhabditis spiculigera. NCBI lineage: Eukaryota > Metazoa > Nematoda > Chromadorea > Rhabditida > Rhabditidae > Mesorhabditis > Mesorhabditis spiculigera. The sequence continues at coordinate 13,183 of CATQJA010000147.1, forward strand.
ACTGTTAAGAACCGCGTAAAAAACAGTATTTTGACGATAACTCGAAAACTACTGTAGCTGGCGGGCTATAAATCAGGATTGTGGTTATTTAGGGTCTGATACACCTCTCGTCCAATTTTGGGACCGATTGGATGTAATATGGCGAAATGCCGGAGGGGTGCTTTTTTTGGGACACCCTGTACATGATTTCTAGGCCTTTGAAGCCTCACTACTGATGGTTTTTATCATTCACTTATTTATCTACTATCGGTTATTCGCGAAAGGATGGGTAAGCGAAAATTAATGGCCAATTTTAGCCAGGGAAATAACATTTCTATGTGATTTTCAATTCTGACTGGTAGCCAGATGGCTTTAAAGTATTACCAGGCTGTCTTTGCCACTTGCCAAAAATCTGTAGACAATTGTATGCCTTTAACGGCTTTTTTAAAACATCTGTTCCAGGTTTGCCACCCCAACCTTGCCACCCTAATGTTGTGGCAGCCAACAGCTCTCACGATAGCGGAATTTATTCGAATGACTATGCATATACTCACGCACTATAATATTCTCACACCGACTACCTATCAAATTTTTTCATTTCTCACGGACTGCAGTGAGTTACTTCCAACCACACTTTTCATGTCACACTTTTCCAAGCTCAAAAAAATGCATAGATCATAGAGATTAGAATTCAAACCTTAAGCGGAATTAGGAAGCTAGGAAATCAGTCCCTTTTGACGTCAGAGTCAGCGCTTCCAAGTCTCTTTAAAATGTAAAAACCAAAGCATCGATCCCTAGGGCCCGCTAAATCTCGACATCTTTCTGACACGAGTGACGCTGTCGTAGTTTTTCTTGAAACTTGAGACTCTTTGAAGCGGCGTGTAGCTGTTCAATCCATTCAAGGGAAAGGCCGGCTGGCGCATCTTTTAGCTCTTTAAAAATGATTTCGGGTTGCCATAAGGCTCCTTGTATTTCCTCATAGTCAGCTTTAGTGGGCGGCTCGTCCCTACAAATGACGATGGGTTACGCCTTGGAACGGGCAATTTCTCTGCGATACCTTGAAACATATACACAGAGGTTTTCCAGTAATAAACTCGGGTTGACCCTGGTCATCTCCACTGTAAGTTTCTGGAATTCGAGAGAGAGAGGGAGTGAGAGAGAGAGAAAGAGCGAGAGAGATTGAGGGAGAGAGAACGAGTCGCCGTCAATGAGAAATCTTTCAGGTATTTGGCGCCTTCTTTGAACTGGTCATTTTCTACAACCAGTGGATCAGTGAAAGCAAGACATTTGCGCTAATTTATTTTACCTATACGATCGCTATCTTTGTAAGTATCTTAGAATGATTCTGAACTATAAAAGACCAATCTTTCGCTACATAGCCTTTCAGGTTTTCATCAGTCTCTACGTCATCAGCAGGCAACTTTATAGAAGAATCTATACAAAAAAGTACAGCACTATTGAGGACAGGTCCTTCAAAAATTAAAAGTGAAAATATTGTTGTTTTTTAAGGTATCGCACGCAGGAGAATTTTAAAAGTTCGAGAACATTGTTATTTTTGGCACCTTATAAGGTAAGAAAATGCCGAAAGTTTACTACACCTTTTTGGTATTTTTTAGTGCGTCACTAGCTTTTGCATCGTGATGTGGTATCAGCTATTTATGTGTAGGAATGAGGATCAGCAACAGTTTTTTACGTTTTTCTTCTATTACTTTATGCAGATTCAAGTGGGTTTATCGTAGTCCCTCTCTCTCTCTCTCTCTCTCTCTCTCTCTCTCTCTCTCTCACTCTCTCACTCTCTCTCACTCTATCTCTCTCACCTCGCTCGTTCTCTAGTTTTTGATTTAGATTATCGTACAAATGTACATTACTGCATTCGCGATCCGAAACCTTAGGCTCAATTTATATTCTATGCTCCGGAGGAAGTTGAAGGTAACAGAGTTTTTACAATGCTAATTCTAGGTAATTTAACCGTTTTAGGTAACCCCGGAAGCCGCCGTCCGCGATGCCTACGGGAAACGGATGATTTTTAATGGAGTGGAAAGAGACGATATGTACTTTGATCAGTTTAATAAAATGTGGAACTGATAGAACAACCAAATTACTGCTCTCTCTCTCTCTCTCTCTCTCTCTCTCTCTCTCTTTCTCTCTCTCTCTCTCTCTCTTGGTCGCTGACTCGCAAGTTAAAGGTATCGGCTTTTTAAGCTAGAAGCTTGATTTTCGTTCCTACTAGCGTGTAGCAGACGTTAGTTTAAGATTTGCCCCCAAACTACCGTCCTGGATGTGTATGGAAAACGCATGATTTTTAATGGCCACGAAAGTAACGAAATCTACTTTGATCAACTTAACAAAATGTTGAAATAATTGTATAAAAATTTTTATTATTAGGATGTACATATCGCATTACAATTTTGATAAATTTTATCATTTATTCTAGCGATATTACTGACTCAGACCCGGGTTAATATAATAAAAACTTAGGCTATATAACACCCGTCACTCTTCCTCTGATGCTGTTGCGTCTTCCTTATAGCCAATCTCCTCGTACACTCGGTTTACCACAAATTCGTATGCTGGCTATAACGTGAAAATTAGTAATAAAAACATGAAGCTACGAAAATTATAGCAACTATGACTATTAGCGAGCTAAATCGTGATGATGATAATGATGCCTAGTAAATCCTATGACCTTAAATTACTAACCTGATATCGACTCCTCCCATAGTCCGTAGGATGTCTGCCTCCCCAATCGTAGAGCAGCTTTTGGCAGTCGTAATCGAACACGTCGCAGTGGATTCTAGAGCATGAAAGTGATTCTAGTATTAAGTAGTTTACCCGTCCTCGCAAAATATCGATTGTGTGTCGATGAAGCGGCAGTTTGGGCAGCCCTTCGCGGCCTCACCAATCAGGGTAAGAGTCGGGGCACACTGCTCGAGGTAGTCCTGGAAATTTTAATTATTGAAAAGGTGTCGATTTCAAGAGAAACAGATGATACAAACTACAAATTTGGCATAGAGCTGTTTAATCGATGGCTGCTAATCGGCTGCAACTTTTAGGCAAGTGATTGAGCCGGACTCCAAGCGAAAAATCCGGCTGGCAAACTATTTGTAGAGAAAGGCGCAGCGCCAAATGAAGGAAGACCTGCGGAAAAAGCAGTTTCAATTCCGATTCACGTTTGTGCACGAATGGTGAGCTTTTCTTGCTATCGATCAGGTGCTTTATCGACAGAATCCTAAATACCTCACCCCTCACCTCATACAAAAACCTAGTCTGGTTCCTCTCCGGAATCACACCCTTCTGCCGGAAGTTCCTGGCATAACGATGCGCGATTTCTTCATCAACGTAGTACATTGGTAGTGTGATTAACAGATAGTCCGTTAAGCTCCTTTAGACGTTCAGAAATTCATTTTACGATGTACGATGACTTACGATAGCTTTGCGATTGTTGATTTTGCAAACGGAAGCATCCGCTCAAAATGCTTTTTCGCTAATTCGTTGGCAAGGCCGTAGCTGTAAAATCCAAGTTTTCTTTTAGAAGATAAGTTTTCAAACCCGAGGACCAGCATTGTGATTTTGGGTTTGATCTCCTCCATTTCAGCAACAACTTTTTTTTTTTTTTGGTAAAACTTTCGCATCCCCAGCCCATGCTGTGAATTCCGGTGTAGTTGAAGAATGGGACACAAGCTGAAAAAGCATATCAATTTCTCGTTCTCTCTCTTTCTCTCTCTCTCTCTCTCTCTCTCTCTCTCTCTCTCTCTCTCTGGCGTTGTAAACTTACTATCTCCATCCATATGATAATACTTCCGATAGCGACCTCGGAAAATCTTGTCCGGCCATCTACGGTATTTTTGTAGGTAGGAATTTCCGGCCACAAAAACATCGAATTTCCCTTTCCCTTTCTAAATGCATCAAGTGCTCATACTTTATTAAAAATACTCGAAAATCAGAATACAAATTCAGTAAGTAAATCGGACCAAAACTTACCAATAGCTTAAAGTATCCCGTCTCAGACAACGTCACATTTTCCCACTCCGGATTTTCAGGTTTTGTGTTCAGGGCATCGCAGTCTGAAAAAGGTAACAAGCCGTATTCGACCGTACTGGAACGAATTGGAACGTGCTGAAACGTCGCATAGCGTAACGCGAGGTACTGAGGCGTAGGGAAGCGTACTGGTACTACCTAGCCATCAAAGTCACCTTACCTTTTGCCGTAACATTATAGCTTGGCTGGGCCAAGAATTTCGGTTCTTCGGATTCATTTCCACCATTTAAAGGCAGATACATCCCAACCACCGCCATGATATAAGCGAATGCCGTGATCCAGAGGCAGAAACGGGCCTACATTTGTAATTTTTAGAGGTTGGCCATTCATACCGAAACCAGTGTCAAGGGATTTTCAACCAGATGATGAGCCAAAATCGTCAATGTGATGGTTAGGACAATCATCATGCCGTAGCCTAAAAATCCGTCTTTTTGGTTTTAAATTTCATGACTACCGTATGCGTCAATATCGATCCCGTCGTAGTATAATTCTTTGGCAAAAGTGATAACTGGCCAGTGGATGAGGTACATTACATAGGAGATATCGCCGATATAGGGAAGGGGTTGGAAGGTTAGCCATTTTGTTTCGGCTGGAATTGGTTGTTTTTACTTGATAGCTCTCTATCCCTCTACTCTCACTCGCTCTCTCTCCCTGTCTGTCTCTCTCTCTCTCCTCTCCTTACCTATCTGTGAATATCGTATAATTATTCCGGTTAACACCGTAACAACGGGTCTCGAAATCCAGGCCGGTAAGAATGGATCTGCTGCCAGAATCAAGCAAGCCAAAAAAGCAAATTATAGTTATCGAGCCGGCTCTCCCTTCGCATTTATCGCCTAAAAACTGTAGTTTTTCTAATCTGTACACATTACCATAGCATATCTCTGATTTCCCAGCCTCTTCCTCTAACAATGCCAATTTTTCATAGCCCGGATTAGCCGATTCCGACTCGGCGTTTTCCAAAATATGCAGATGCACAAAAATGCCGATGAGAAATTGCCAAAGTCGACAGAGGACGAAGCCGAATGCCTCGCCGGGCGGTAGTACCTATACCTTAAATTGGATACAACTAAAAGTATAGCTTACCAAGGTTAAAATCAAAGAAAAAATAGCCAAAATGGTGGTGAGAATTGCTTGCCCGCCGTACTCAAATTTGCGCAACAGCCAGAAAAGAATGGGAACGATTAGGTAGAATTGCATCTCGCATCCCAGCGACCAGGTATGGGCCAAGAATTTGTATTCGGAGATCTGAAAACGCTAGGTTATCGGATTCATTGATACCGTGTTTATAGTACTCTTGATGCTATAGAAAAGACTATATTAGGCAGTGGTTTATGAGAAGTTTAGAACTTTTTGGATCCTTAATCGTTTAAATTAGCTGCTTATATGTCTTTATTAAAAAATAAATGTTATTCTTCGAGCAATTTAAAATTACATAAAAGTTTATCGCATATCAAGCATATTTCAGCTCCATTAAGACCACATACGGCACCACAGCGTTATTCGAGTTGTGAATGCAAATTATGGCTATTGTAGGCTTTTTGATGCAAAAATTGGTCAATATAATTTAAAAAGCTTGGAAATTATCAGAACTAGAATACGGAACTACTCCTATCTACACCATCCCGAAGCTGCCTGTAACCATCCTTTAAAGCGCACGTTCAGGGAGGGGCCGCGTACTCGTCCCAACGTGTACACCCTATGGACGTAGGGAGCGCGCGCACTGCCTGCCCGTGCTGTGACAGGCCATTCCCCTCCTTTGCGGCGTGGGGCGCCCTTCGCCCCCTTGCCAGGTTGTAGCTGTGGCTGACTGGTATCCGTTCGCGCCTCCCGAGCGGGGGGCCCGGGTTTGACCCCCGGCCGCGGCAAAAACCTTTGCTTTTTTCCAAAAAACGTCTCTGAACGTGCCCTTTAAAGCCTGGAAAAAAGCAAAGGTATTTGCCGCGGCCGGGGGTCGAACCCGGGCCCTCCGCTCGGGAGGCGCGGATGGATACCAGTCAGCCACAGCTACAACCTGGCGAGGGGCGAGGGCGCCCCACCCGCAAAGGAGGGAATGGCTGTCACAGACGGGTAGGCCGTGCGCGCGGTCGCTACGTCCATAGGTGTACACGTTGGGACATACACGGCCCCTCCCTGAACGTGCGCTTTAAAGGGATGCCGACGGCCTAGTCAATCGGTTACGCGCTGGAAAGAAAATGTCTCTGCCCCTCTCCCCTGGGCGCGCTCTCTGCCCTGTTGGCTACTTGCCAATTTGTTGATGGGGTGGATCGACACATGCCGTCGGCAGCCCTTTAAAGACCGTCAGAACGATGAAATTTCGTTAAAAGCAAGAAAGTCGCGCACCAGGCGAGGGTCGAACCCGCGATGGTCAGCTCCACAGTCCGACGCGTTAGCCACTATACCACAGGGTCGAGTAGGGAAGGGAGTCAGAGGCGCCCCAAACCCAAGAGGGCCTTTGCTGAGTACGGGGGCTGCTAACGACGCCTCTCGCTGCGCGTTCTTGGGGGGGGTGCACCTTCGAGGTGACAGTGTGCGTTCCAGAGTTCTAGCAGTCTTTAAAACCTCCAATTTCTTACCATCCTCCAATAGTCAATCTTCTCGAAAAATGGCTGCAAATTTGACGAGATCGCCAGTGAAAACCACGAATCCGCGAACAGATTTTCCTTATCCACATCTGACAAGGCCAACTGCCCGGCCCAGACTACGGTAGCGATGCAGATTCTAGGGCAGACGCTATGCTTTCAACAAAAATACAGGATTACCCATAGCAAGGCATAATTCGCTTAAAGCGTCTTTTGTAGAATTCGAGCATGTTCTCCAGGGAGAGACCCTTGTTGAAGAAGATCCGGGCCATCAGGTAGCCAGAGATGACGAAAAACCTAAGTCATAGGAAACATTTAAAGGGCTGGGAGGCGAGTAAAACCTCCTCCCCCCCGTCGTCCAGGTCTAGACAGCTACACGTTTCAATAAAATACGTTCACAAAAACTTTAGTTCTTAATTCGGTCTGCCTGAAATGGACCCGAAAGAGTAAAATTTCTGTCGGTCCTCCCAAACGCTCGTTTTAGCAAAAGGCGTTTCAAATGTTTTGAGCTACTTTGAATCGCGGCGTAAAGCCAAGTGACGTTTTTGCTGTATTCGATTAGTGGCCATTTAAAGGAATATTCAAGTACAGAATCTACCCATTGACTGACCATGTCTCGAGGGTAACATTTTGCACAAAATCACTACACAAAAACGCCTTCGAGGCGACGACCCTTCCCGCTTTGAAAGGCACCTGTCGAGACCTAGTGGAGGGAAGCGGTCAATTTTGGCGCTTCGTGACTTATTTGATTTTTTTGATTCATTTGGGTTATCGTTGATTTTTTAAGTAGTTTTTATCGACTGTTTTTTAAGAAGCGAAAAGTCTTTTGTTAGTCATAAAATTGTAGAATAACGCGTCGAAAATTTGAAAAGTCCCAAGAAATTATAATTTTACGTTTGTTAATTTCGTAAGAGCGTAAATCCCATTCAATGTGAGTTTTATTCTCGCTTACAATCTTAGCAATCAACAAAAAGAAAGCTAATAAATTCTTACATATCGACGCCCAAAAACCCATGCGGCATCCATCGCTCATTCAAATGATATAGCAGCACAACAAATATTGCGAGAGCACGTAGGGATTGGATGGTCCCAAGCTTTTGGGCCATTTTTACAATGTTTTAACGATTATAATCCTTAAAACATCGCAATTAGGAGCGTAGCCGAATCTAATTTTTGAACGAATTAATGATTCGATTTTCAAAATATCATAATTCAAGCGTGCAGCAAATCTAGTACGGTAGTGGTTCCCCCTTCGCGATGCCAACCGTTGGTGACGATCTGATCTGCGAGGTGTAGCTGCGTAAACATTCCGAATTCCGCTGCGGTACATCGCCCGAGTCGTGGCAAGCCTACCTGCAAAAATTTATTTAGTTTCCCAATTTTTTTTTGGGTGGCTTTTGGGTGCCGAATTCCGGAAGGCTGCTATGCACACTTTGAGCTGTTAATTTGTCCTATATGGGGCAGAACGTAAACATCTAACGTGGCAGAATTTCGGAGCCGACCACCGGGTGTTGCCCGGGGTCTTGCTGGACGGTATTTTGGTCACGTATCCGAAATTCTGGCATAGGAGGTATATTTTTTAGTGGATAATTATCTACCAGGACTGTTTCTAACTGTAAAGTGTTTTTACCCAGGCTGGCGTTTTGGGTTGGGACCAAGTCTACCTTGTGCAAAATTTTTCGCTGATTTCGAATATGGCTTCCAAATCTGCTGCCGACCTTTATTTAAAAGTTATTCGACATTTATACTAAAAAATTGCGAAAATTTGGATTTATTTGCGTTATTTTTAAGCTGTCGTCATCATCAACGTTGAAACTGGCTCGATTACGGTTGTAGACGCTAAAGTACGATTTTATGCAAAAAATTCGGTGTTTTTGCGCAAAAAGAATTGTGCGGGGCTGAGGTTCGAACCGCCGCCCTGTGCTTGGCAAGCGAACACCTTGCCAATGCACCATGGCGCCAACTGGGTAGGGGGCTTCGGGAGGATAGAAAATGGGCACGGCAATGCCTGGAGCCAGGCCGGGAATAGTGGGCCAGCATCCGAATTTATGCCGTTTTTAAGCTTGATTTTGACCTCACATGACTTTTTAACGCAAAGTCCGCAGCAAATTTCGAAAACGGATTCGGAATCAGCAAAAAATTCTGCACAAGATAAGCTTGGTCCCATTGAAAACGCCTGCCTGAGTAAAAACACTTTACAGTAAAACGAGTCTGCTTCTAACCTCACAAGTGCCAGACTTGAATAACTAGATTAAGGTTAGCACTTTACTAATAAAAAACACATTTTACGAGATGAGAAATACCCTCAACATTTGCTTCATATCCTCAGCGCCTAATAAATTGCGAACTACGCTGCGGTCCGGTCCATTCCGTGATGCGTTGCGCGTTACGTACGTCCTGCGTTACTTGCTTACATCTGCCAGTTAAAGCTAAAAAGTATGTACCTTGAATTTCATTAAAGTTATTTTTTAACTACTAGACCAGCTTTTAATACATTACAAATACTCTTAAAATGTGCAAAATGCAAATGCTTATTTTTAAGTGCAACCAAATTTCAAATACTCTGCGGGGCTCTTTCTCGTCGCTTGCGTTGCCTGTTGCGTCGCGTGTTGCGTCGCCATTTTCTGCAAGTAATATTATGTTGTCTCTTTTCATACCGTAATCAAATACCTTTATTCCTTACATAAAACTAAAATTAAGGTAAAAACGACTAGATTCAACGGGGCAACACTAAGAAAAGAGAGATGGCACCGAGAAGCGAGATTCATAGATGAGTGGAGACCTCCTCCACTGCTGGTTTGCCGAGCGACGCGGAAGTACAGAATACGGTCGATTTTAATGCTCTAAATGGATGGTGAAGATCTAGAAAAAAATAAGTCAATAGATAGCAAGAGAAACGGTGAGTGATGGCGACTGAAAAAAAAATGGAAAATCCTCATTATAAGCGTTACCAAAATCCATCAAAGAACAGCAAAAATCGGAAAAGTACAGCAATCATCGAATAAAAATAAATTAATAGCAAATTTGCATAAAATAAAATAAAATTGTGGAATTTCCAACGCACTAATGGGACCCCTAATTTTCTGATAGTCTAATTCTCCTGAAAAAAATTGAATTTTTAAGACCGGATCGGCTAATCATAAAAGGTAAAATCACAAGTGTAAAAAAATCAATTTTTGAAAGCCAAAACATCTAACTTTGGAGAAAATAGTAATTAAGATTTTTAGAAAATTAGCTTTTGGCATAATTTTTAAAAGAAGGCAATAGAGCCTACTTAATAAAAATTTTTTAAAGCATTTTGAAAGCTATTGCTGTGAATAAAGTGACATATGGATAAATTATACAAGCATGAAATATAACAAAAAACACACGGTGTAATCGGGTTAGTATTCGTATTGATACCCCTGCATCCGTGCCGCATCGGTTCCCTCGATTTTCTGATAGTTGTCATTAGTGGCTGGGAGTTGGGCCGTTACTCCATTCGATACGGCGCTTGCCTGAATAAGAAAAACAATAACGGAATCAAAATAAATAAATAAAATTATCTTCAAAAATGCAATAATTGGAATATACTGATGAGGCCGATCCTTAATGAATTGATTTCAAGTTTTATAAACCGATAAAAACTCATTAACAAAAGGTTTTGCAAAAGAAATGCGGTGCCGACTTACTTGACAATTTCGAACAAGTGTCTGTACTAAAATTTTTAACCTTTTGGGTCCTCCAATTTGTAGTAAAGTTAACTGGACGAATATGCCTTACCTCGTTCTCCCGAATAATCGGTGGTGGACTCCTCAGCATGAACATTAGGGGAGCGTAGATAAAGTTGATGATTGCGATTATGTACATCATACTAAAAATGTAATAAAATTAGCATGTTGCAGCTCTAAAAAATTTTCTCAATTTTACAAAGCAGGTGTTCAGCCATTGCACAAAGCTAGTAAAGCAAAGCAGAGCATGACCCACGTCGGGAATCCAACTGAGCGAACCAGTGGTCCGGAGAAAAATGGTCCAAGTGCAAATGCAAAGCAGAAAGCCGCGTCAGCTATCGCATAAATGCTGCCGTAGACTCCGACGTGACGGAGATCCACCAGATGACCCATCAATGGGAACATCGACGCGTCGATCATTCCTGAAAGTAATTTCAGACGTAAGCTTTTAATAACTTTAAAGTCCTGCAAAACAGCGTACCGATCGAGAAGCCCATGAAAAGATGCGGGATAATGAGACCCCCGACGGAAGTGGCTGATGGAATAAGCAATAGGCAGAAGCCAATGATGACGAGACCGATAAACGCAGATAACCATCTAATAAGGGTGATATGCGTAAACCATGTTAATGGGTTTCGTTTGGCCGCTATCCGTAGTTACCGAATAAAGGTACAAAAATATGTAGAGTCAGTGTTCAGGGCAAATGAAGTAAATATATTGAGTGTAACGTATAAATAAGGAAAAATAATGAGACGATATAGATTTGCAAGCGGTCCGTTTTTAAGACCTACCGTCCCATCTTGTGCGCCAAAGGACCGAAAATATTCGTCCCAACAAGGTACGAGATTGAAGCCGGTAAGAAGGCGATACCTGAAGATTAAATTAAAATAATTGCAACGAATTCAGAAGTTAAGAAAAAAATACAAGTAGGAAATTGTACATTGAACATAAATCATCTAAGTTTGCTACCTCTTTCAAACGACCCAGCCTGCCACGATTCCATCATCCAAAGTGGAAGTGAGGGCTCGAGCATGGCGATGCCGAGATTACCAATCGTGATGGCGCCTTTAAAAAGTATGTGAAGGTACTTTAAGAAAAGAAAAAAATTTTAGAGTCGATTATGTGGCTTTTTAACGGAAATGAGGTTGCGGTGAGAATTACGCGTCGTAGGCGATTGTAATCAAGATAAGCCATTAGAACTTTCATAACTTAGGGCACGTAACAAAATTCTTGGCTAATACTGGAGCGGTCTGTGCGTGAGGCAAAGAAATACTGTGTTTTTGCGTTGTAAGCGCGAAATCAAAACCTGAAAAATTTATTACAACAAAATGTGCACTTTAAAACGGCCAGCACGGGTTCTCGCACGTCTGGATGTAGGTCTGGTAGATGCCGTGGGTGATGGACATGATGACGGTGTGGACGGTGGTCTTGTTCAGGGTTGTCTTGGACTTCAGGACCTAAAAAAATAATTTGAAGGACGTATAAGACAAGAGAGAGAGAGAGAGAGAGAGAGAGAGAGAGAGAGAGAGAGAGAGAGATTTCACCTTGTAAAGCGTCTCAAGGCTGACACGATCCTTTCCGAGCTTGTTCATACAGGCGTTTCCTCCGGTACGACGGTCATCTACCCAGAGGGGTTCCTACAAGACTATGTAAAAATAGGATTAAAGGCACAATGAAGTTTTCTAAAGTCTAAAATCTATGTGGTGACACGATTGCTGGCACAATTTTCGGAAAGCCGAGAAATTTCTCCCTCCTGACCTGCTCGGGGTCGTAGTTCGTCTGCAGCACGAACCAGTCGTTGTCCCCATCGTGCAGCTTGGGCTCCTCGTACATGGCGGTAGCGTTGCGGATGATGATCGAACCCTGGCCGGGCTTGTTACCACCCAGAATGTAGTAGCATCCGGTCATCTGCTCAACGGTCGAGAGGTAGGCGCGGGCTTCCTAAATCTTTATTTTTCGACAGCTTCAGAAAAATCACCTCAAAGTTGTTGGCCTTCTCCATGGTCTCGCGGTCGACCCACATGGCAAAGTGGACGTCCTTGACATCCCCGGTAAGCCACTCCATGAGTTGAGCAATGTCGGGTACCATCTTGGCATTCATGGAGAGGGTAAACTCGCCCATGCGCATGCCTTTAAAGGAATTGTAAGTGAGAGAGAGAGAGAGAGAGAGAGAGAGAGAGAGAGCGAGAAAGAGGGAGACAGATGCTACGCTCTGATACAACACGATACAAAATTGTAAGGTCCAATGCAAAAACGCTACGCTACATTATGATCCGTAGTCCTACACACGGTACGCGACAATACGCTATGATAAGGTATGATAGGGCGCGATACATTACGATACGAAATTATTCGAAGCTCAGCTGACGATACTGCGTGACGGTACGATACAAAAAGTGCTCTACGATATGCGACACTACGAGACGATGCAAAATACTGCGCCGCAGTACCGTACAACGCTGTGCTCTAGGAAATACTAAGCTGAGACGCTACGACGACACGATAAACTACGCGGCGCTGCGCCACGGCTCCTACGCGCGGCTATAATACGACGAGAGAGAGAGAGCGTTAGAGAGAGAGAGAGCGTTAGAGAGAGAGAGAGAGAGAGAAAAGGAGAGAGAGTGATACTCACGACTTACCAGTGATAATTCCGGTATGTCCAGCAAAAGTCGTTCCCTTATACATCAGCTTTCCATTCTTGATGAAATTAAGGTTGATGGTGACCTTCTTCAAGGCCTCAGTCAGCCCCCAGGACTGATCCTTGACGTCCCAGATAAAGAGTTGGCCGAAGTCGAGGTTACTAAAACACAAAGACGTTGTGAAAATTTCGAAAAGGCCGACCGTCCATGCCACATTCCGCCGGTGGCATCCTCGGCAACGATGGATGTGCAATAACGGGACAACTCGTAGAAGACGTTCATCATCGCGATTTGTTCGACCGGGACACCGGAGGCATCAGCGATTCCCTAAAAAGTAGTGGAGTTGCGGTTTCCGGTGTACTTGGTGATACCGGTCATTCTAGAGTATCGTGTTTAATACGCAAAGTTTTTCGATATATCCTAGGTTTTACTTACGTATTAGCTTTGTCCTCGTCTTTCCTGGATAATATCGTAATGCATACCTGAATCTCATCCCTGTACGGCTGTGGGTAGCGTCCACCCTCAAAGGCGTCACGGAAGAAGGACTCGAGGACCTCGAAGAGCGGAAGATCTCCGACGATCATAGCGACCATTTGCTGAAAAACCGAAGTTAAGGATTAGCTTTTGTATGGCCACTACCCATGCGAAGATAATCAAAATTCCACCAATATTTTAAAAATCTGTAATATATATCTTACGTTATCAGTTTCCAATAACTTACGCGCAACACATCAAGAACTGGCGGGATCTGGTCCTTGTAGACGCGAGCGATCTGGGCATATCGGGTCTTGGCCGGGGCATCGAGGTCGATGGTGAACCACGGGACCTGGAAATGATTTCATGTTAGGTACGGTAGTGTTAGTGCATTAAGGCAAGGAATCTTTTGCTTTATAAAATTTAACGCAATAGTGACACTTTTCGACCGGTTTGCAGGTCACTAATAAGCTAGTTTGGCCATATTTTAGCATTTTCCCTTATCGAAATTATTCCCCCGTTTTTAAAGATCTGAAGTTTCTACCTTCTTCCCTCTGTACCCAGCCCGACAGCTGATGCGTTCCCACACCCATTATCACCAAAAACGCGCATGGCCCCGTTGAGTTTTCCGGACCAAAAAAGACGGCAAGAACCGGACGCGTTCCGACGTAAAATTGGTGGAAATTCAGAGAGGAAGTGATATTTTAATTGACAGTCAGGAAAATCGCAAAATTTTCAATTCCGGAAACCTAAAAAAAACTTTTTGAATATGTGAATCTCCGTTTGCCTATGGAAAAACGGACAAGTCTGCTTTTTTGTAAGTACCTGATCCGGAGAGGCAATCTGTTTTTAAGCTACAACAAAAACTCGGACGGCAAAATCTCAGTTTTTGCTTTTCGGGAAGCCGCAAAAAAACAACATTTTAATTCCCCGATCAAATTACGTATTCAAGGTTCCGGTAAACATCCATTTCCGATTTCCAGATCCGGGAAACGCCGTATTTCAGATATTAGGTTGTACCATAAGTAACTGCAGTTTTTTTGATCGTAAAATTTTCATGTAAGCCACCATTCATTCTTTCCAATTTTTCAAGCTGATGAAGGGTCATGTGTTGTCTGTCTGCAGTTATAACGATAGCCCGGGACTCCCACAACTTTTCGAATTATCCAGAGAAGACTGCGCGCAACTCGACTTTTGAGTTATTTCGTTTGCGTGACGGATAGCGTGGGTGATCTTAACACTAGCGCCCTGAATAAGCGGCAGTAGATAGAGAAATTTCTGCGCTATAAAGTGTATTGAACAAAATTTTGGTGCCTAGTAGCATGACTTTTTTCCAGGTCATTTTTGAAAGATGTCAAATTCGGCTTTTGGGCCCCGAATCGTCAAATTTCTTTGTTGACCGTTTTCTCCGAGTTTTGTGGATAACTTTTTTGAGCAAGTTTTAACAAAATGGAGCTTAGCTATAGCTGCTTCAAGCCTATAGGTTATTTAAAAACAAATGTTCCATATGGGTCTCTCAAAGAAACATAACCCGGAATTTCGGGTACATTTTCCATGAATTTTTGTTTCCCTGAATGTTTGGGTTTGGAGCATCGGTAATTGTAGTACAGTATCTACTACCAATGCCCAATAATAATAAATTATAGAAAATATTTGATTGGCAATGATTAAAGAGTAGCGACCGCAACTGTGTGTCGCCGGCACATTTCAGGGTTGGTCACTTGTTGATACACTAATTGGCAAAAATTGTTGAAGTAAAGGAGGGAGTGATGCAAGCTGGTATTAGGACAATGTTTGTCATTAAATGTTGCTTAGATGTAATCAGTCAGCTTTAATTTGATTCGTCTCAAAAAATTGATAAGCTCCTGTTAGCCAAGCGCATCGGGAATTGGAATTTTTCTCCAAAGTATCATGAATATCGGCTGATTAGAAATACGTGGGGCCAATTGAGCACCACAGCTAAGAACATATTAAACTGGCATTATATATTACAAAATACGCTTGGGGGATTTCGGTGCTAAGAATTTTTACATGGCTCGAAAGGAAGAGGGGGCCGGGATGTCGCTCCCTCGGGTCGATGGGCGCCTCGGGGAAAACATTTATAAAAAATGTTTTACAGGCAGGATTTTTTCGAAATTTTTAGGGCATATAGTACCCTTCTAGTCTAAACAGAGGGCTAGAAACGGGATAACCAGATGGTGAAATTTTTCCGGAAAAGGCGGCCGAAGGTCGTCTGCAGTTACTTATGGTACAACCTAATACAAACCTGAGACGGGTCGGCCTCCTTGAAAAGGTCCGGCTCGTCGATGCGGCACTCCGGAGCGTACGGGGCTGGCGGAGGCTTTACGGCTTCCTTGGCGGCCTAGAATGTCATCCATATTTTAATTTTTACAACAACTAGGCCTAACAACAACGATACCGTTTTTTCAGACAACATACTAAAAATAGGCAAAATTCAGTCAAAAATTAGCAATGAAATTTTGAAAAACACAAAAAAATGGCTATTCATTTGTAAATAAAGATTTAATTATATTCTCTATTTAATAAGGTGATATCTATTTGCATAAAATATATGTTACCCATTTGAAAAAAATCTTAAAAATCTCCCAAATCGTTTTATTACCTTTTCAGGCGTTTTTCAGTATTTGGATCCTATTTAGCATACGATCAGGATACAAATAGACAGGAGTTTTGCTAGAAAAACACTTTTACAAAAAATGTCAAAGATCACATAGTACCAAAAACTAATTGGGCTTCCCATTCCAGGTGCCAGATTCCAGATGCTTGATGAGCCGAATAATGAGGAGATTAAGCCAAGATCAGGACCATTATAACCCCAAAAAACGCACCACCGCTGCCAGCAACGCGACGAAAACAAAGACCAACAACGGCCGGCCCATCTTCTTCAGCAGCCCGATTCTTTCCGCGACTTTCCAGTAGTCGGAGCTGTGAATCTGTGGCCCCGTTAATCTTCGCCTCACTGACGCGTTATCACCTCGTATCTTACCGCCCCGGCAGCCATCTGCTTACCCCTCGGGATCCCGCGTTTTTTTGTTTGTAG
The DNA here is from genome assembly GCA_958295435.1 of Mesorhabditis spiculigera. Taxonomy (NCBI): domain Eukaryota; kingdom Metazoa; phylum Nematoda; class Chromadorea; order Rhabditida; family Rhabditidae; genus Mesorhabditis; species Mesorhabditis spiculigera. Next base: position 29,663 of record CATQJA010000147.1, read on the forward strand.
CCTGGACTGACAACAGATTTTTGGAGCCACAACAGGTGCAGATCACGGAATCGGCACATTAAAGGCATTGGAAAAGAGAACTTAAGATGTTAGAATAGTCTATTACCAAAAAATTCAGCCGAAAGCCTAGTTTTTGTTTGTAGCCCGGACTGACAACAGATTTTTGGAGCCACAGTAGTTGCAGATCAAAGGGAAGGTAGCGTAAATGCATTGGTAAGGTCTTCAAGATCAATATTTCAAAAAATTTGCGTCTAGCTAATACTAGGAAATGGCCACAGAGGTTAATTTATGCAAAGTTTTCCCTTTTGAAACGTGATTTCCGAAAAACATGGTTTTCGAGAAATTTTTACCGCCCCTTTTAGCAGCCGGAAACGCCTGAGAAAGAATTACGATAGGAAACCGCGTATCCAGCGAATTACCGGATTAACGTTTTGTGCAAAATTTTTACAAAAAAGTCTTCTGTAGGGTTGTAAACAGGGTTGGTCATTTTTGACCCGGGTCGGACCCGGACCCGGACCCGGACCCACCCGGACCCGCAGAAATTTGCATGGGGACGGGTCCGGGTCCGGGTCCGGGTCCAGGTCCGGGTCCGGGTCCGGAAGTTGCGTATTTGCATTTATTTGAGATAGAGATTTAGGATTCTAATTTTCCTCGGAAAAAGACAACGGTATTAATTATAATGGTTTATCCGGTATGATTCAGGTATATAGGAGTCGAGACCAGAACATCAAATCACATCGGATGGAGCCCCCATCCGAAGTTAGCAGACGTGAGAAATGTCGTGCAATATCGTGGAATTTATCCAGAAATCGGCATGCAAATGACCCGGACCCACCCGGACCCGGACCCGGACCCGGACCCATGCAAATTTGATCGGGTCCGGACCCGGACCGGGACCCCCCGGGTCCGGACCAAAAAAGACCAACCCTGGTTGTAAATACCTTTAAAAAATATCAGGACACCACGAAGTCGAGTTTTTTACGGATTTACTGTCTTAAGTTACGTCCCATCGATACATCAACAGCTTGCCTTTTTGAGATACGATGTGTAGAATATGCGATGATGTCGTGGTCGCCAGGTTTCTTGGATAATCTACAAATTTCAGGATTCCGTTAACCACCTGGCCTCCACCTGCAAAAACCAGGCTTTTCCAAATTCATGAAAATTTCAACTACAGTTTTATGACCGCTTTCCACAGCATAAATTTTCATTGGACGTTTTGTGTACGTTTTTATAAAACCGACAATATAGCTGGCGAAATGCCTAGACTGATGGGAAAAAACAACGGTGGGGCTAGGCTACGTTTCTAACAAGGGAACCTCAAGTTGGCACGGTGAAATTTCGAAAAACGCTTGCGGCTACCCCCGGGTTTTCGACTATGGCGATTCCAACGCTCTAGCCATAATTTCCTAAATGTTTCTTCCTTTTCCTTAATTTCCACTCGACCGTTCAACTGGTGATTCCATAGTGATGGGCGGGCCTCATAAACCTATCGTCGATGCTAATTTTTGAGATACAAATCATCATTTTCCGGAAGTGCTGTATCTCTGCCAAGAGGCCCATTAAGGAAATTCTGACTAGAGAGTTGGAATCGCCAGAGTTGAAAACCCGGGGGTAGCCGCGAGCGTTTTTGGAAATTCCACCGTGCCAACTTGAGGTTCCCTTGTAAGTAAGTTCCAAGCCCGTAGCGTAAATTTGCGACTGGACTCTTTCTTGGTATCGGCGCTCCAGCCAGCCGCTCCCAAGCTCCTCGATGTTCCTCCAAATGAAGTTTTCTAAAAAACTGCCCTTTGAAAAATGTACCACCCTGATTTTCACAGAAGGTTTGGGTTCTTTCATCAGCCATCAAACCACAAAATTGCCCCCGTGAATTGCATAGAAAATTAGTGATCCCGTTCGCCGGGTATTTTTCTGTTAATTGAAATCTGGCTGCCCATTTACACACAATTATGGTAGCATCTGGCATATTTGACGAATTTCAGTGTGTTTTTTATATCAAAGAGCTCCTGACTACAAAAGACGCTGCTCCAGAGGAAGAGCTTGAGTTTTGAAAAGGGCTGCTCATGGCTTTTTGGCTACAAGTGGTTCCATTTGCACACCGGCATAACAAAAATAAACGGGGGGGTTTGCCTTTCAAAGACATTCTTGCGCAATACTTAAAGGGCGTCTGGCAGCAAGCCCCTTTTTCCACGACTCGTGGAAGCGTCGCGGTCGGGTGCGTCGCGGCAGGGAGAGAAAGAGCGCGCCCAGAGGAGAGACGCAGACAGAACTCTGCGTCTCTGCCCGGTCCCCAAAATGCCGTAATCGGTGTGCTGCCAGAGCCGCTTTAATGCACCTGTTCCCATATGTAACATTCCAGTTTCGATTCAATATTCGGTAAAAAAACTTTTTTTTTATCGCAAACATTTCTCAAAATAGCTCTCCCATTTTCAGTACCATGAGCGCGTGCCAAGTTTAAACGAGGAAAGACATTTTAGTCTGAAAAATGTGCTAAATTCGATTTTTGTCATTCGTCATTCGTCCTTTGGCGTGGCGCGTAGGCGGCTACTGCCTAGAACGGCTAGCATATTTTTACCGCTTTTCGACATTTTTGTTTGTAAAAATTTGCGAAAATGCTTAAACTAAGATTTAGCGACTAAAACGAGAAAAATTTAAGATTTATATTTTCCCTTTCCGGTTCCGAACTGTCTATTGGAGAAGCTTGAAGCTCCTGATATCTAGGGATTGGGTGGGGGTACTGCCGTACTTTTCCGGCGCATCCACCTCCGGTGGTTTTCGATAATTTTACTCGATACTTTTACAGCGTTTGCAAGCGACCGAATGATTCATATTTCCAGGAATCCTCAGTTTTTGTTTTTCCGGTCAAAACCAAAATTTCCGGCATGGTTTTCAGGGAAAATTAGCGCTTTCCTCCCCCAGTTTTTTTTTGCCATCTTTCTTCTGCCTTCTAAGGGAAGGTTGGACGCTGTAATAATTAATTCCGCTCCACCGATCCCACCCAACCACATCCAGATACGTTCTATTCAAATAGAAATTAATTAACCGCAAATGACTCGTTCTATTTCGTGCTCTGTTTCAAAGGAAAGGATAATGTGCGTTTCTCCGCGTCTTGGTACATAGGCCGTGGGAGCCGGGTGCACGAAATTGATCAAATGTGAGATTCGAATCTACTATCCCGGCTTCGCACATTTTTCTACGCACATTTTCCAAGCACTCGATTCCGTTAAATTCTTTCAAAACTACGCGGCGTTCCGGGTAATTTTTCCTTTTTGCTTTTTTTTTGCTTTGGTGTGCTCTAGGAATCCTTTTCATTTCTCCCTTTTCAGATCTTTGCAGGATTACCAGGGCCAGTCCATAGAAATCCACCATAACAATTCATTGACAGCCCCTTTAATGCTTCCAAATCTTGCTAAAATCGAGTCTTCTGTTGACTAGGTCTCGATCAGGTTATAAGACTGCTTAATTTCCGTCATTTGGGGCAAGATGTAGTTGCCGAAACCTAATAAAAACGGTGGATTTCGACACTTCCCAACCCCCTTAAAGCAACTAATCTTGCTGACTGCTCGTTTCGGAAATTTGACTGCTGAAAATTCTCTATATCCTCGTTCCTATTTTTATTGATTTTCTTGATTGGAATTTTTCTATATTTACAGGATTATCTAGATTACGCACTAATGGTGAAGCATGGCGCCCTCGTCCCAAATCCCTATTTGCAGGAATATTTTGTCTATATGCAGGTATCGATCCGCGAAGCGTTAATCTACAGGGTGTCCCATAAAAAAACACCCCTTCGCATTTCGCCGTATTACATCCAATCGGTCCCAAAATTGGACGAGAGGTGTATTGGCCCCTAAATAACCACAATCCTGAGTTATAGCCCGCCAACCACAGTAATTTTCGAGATACAACAAAAATAAACTTTATAATGCGTTTTTCATAGGGTTTTCGTCGGAATCGACCTTTCGAATATTAAGTGAAAATGAAGCGGCAAGCCTGCTTTACCCCCAGGGATTTTTTCTGATAAAAATTAGTGAAATAACCGTTGATTTCAACAATTTTTGTAACGCAAAGTCACCCCCGATATTAAGCGAAATTAGGGATTCGCAGCCGGAAGTCGATGCAAATCGATGCAAAGTCCAAAAAGATAGCCGAAAAACTGTTAAGAACCGCGTAAAAAACAGTATTTTGACGATAACTCGAAAACTACTGTAGCTGGCGGGCTATAAATCAGGATTGTGGTTATTTAGGGTCTGATACACCTCTCGTCCAATTTTGGGACCGATTGGATGTAATATGGCGAAATGCCGGAGGGGTGCTTTTTTTTGGGACACCCTGTACATGATTTCTAGGCCTTTGAAGCCTCACTACTGATGGTTTTTATCATTCACTTATTTATCTACTATCGGTTATTCGCGAAAGGATGGGTAAGCGAAAATTAATGGCCAATTTTAGCCAAGGAAATAACATTTCTATGTGATTTTCAATTCTGACTGGTAGCCAGATGGCTTTAAAGTATTACCAGGCTGTCTTTGCCACTTGCCAAAAATCTGTAGACAATTGTATGCCTTTAACGGCTTTTTAAAACATCTGTTCCAGGTTTGCCACCCCAACCTTGCCACCCTAATGTTGTGGCAGCCAACAGCTCTCACGATAGCGGAATTTATTCGAATGACTATGCATATACTCACGCACTATAATATTCTCACACCGACTACCTATCAAATTTTTTCATTTCTCACGGACTGCAGTGAGTTACTTCCAACCACACTTTTCATGTCACACTTTTCCAAGCTCAAAAAAATGCATAGATCATAGAGATTAGAATTCAAACCTTAAGCGGAATTAGGAAGCTAGGAAATCAGTCCCTTTTGACGTCAGAGTCAGCGCTTCCAAGTCTCTTTAAAATGTAAAAACCAAAGCATCGATCCCTAGGGCCCGCTAAATCTCGACATCTTTCTGACACGAGTGACGCTGTCGTAGTTTTTCTTGAAACTTGAGACTCTTTGAAGCGGCGTGTAGCTGTTCAATCCATTCAAGGGAAAAGGCCGGCTGGCGCATCTTTTAGCTCTTTAAAAATGATTTCGGGTTGCCATAAGGCTCCTTGTATTTCCTCATAGTCAGCTTTAGTGGGCGGCTCGTCCCTACAAATGACGATGGGTTACGCCTTGGAACGGGCAATTTCTCTGCGATACCTTGAAACATATACACAGAGGTTTTCCAGTAATAAACTCGGGTTGACCCTGGTCATCTCCACTGTAAGTTTCTGGAATTCGAGAGAGAGAGGGAGTGAGAGAGAGAGAAAGAGCGAGAGAGATTGAGGGAGAGAGAACGAGTCGCCGTCAATGAGAAATCTTTCAGGTATTTGGCGCCTTCTTTGAACTGGTCATTTTCTACAACCAGTGGATCAGTGAAAGCAAGACATTTGCGCTAATTTATTTTACCTATACGATCGCTATCTTTGTAAGTATCTTAGAATGATTCTGAACTATAAAAGACCAATCTTTCGCTACATAGCCTTTCAGGTTTTCATCAGTCTCTACGTCATCAGCAGGCAACTTTATAGAAGAATCTATACAAAAAAGTACAGCACTATTGAGGACAGGTCCTTCAAAAATTAAAAGTGAAAATATTGTTGTTTTTTAAGGTATCGCACGCAGGAGAATTTTAAAAGTTCGAGAACATTGTTATTTTTGGCACCTTATAAGGTAAGAAAATGCCGAAAGTTTACTACACCTTTTTGGTATTTTTAGTGCGTCACTAGCTTTTGCATCGTGATGTGGTATCAGCTATTTATGTGTAGGAATGAGGATCAGCAACAGTTTTTTACGTTTTTCTTCTATTACTTTATGCAGATTCAAGTGGGTTTATCGTAGTCCCTCTCTCTCTCTCGCTCTCTCTCTCTCTCACTCTCTCACTCTCTCTCACTCTATCTCTCTCACCTCGCTCGTTCTCTAGTTTTTGATTTAGATTATCGTACAAATGTACATTACTGCATTCGCGATCCGAAACCTTAGGCTCAATTTATATTCTATGCTCCGGAGGAAGTTGAAGGTAACAGAGTTTTTACAATGCTAATTCTAGGTAATTTAACCGTTTTAGGTAACCCCGGAAGCCGCCGTCCGCGATGCCTACGGGAAACGGATGATTTTTAATGGAGTGGAAAGAGACGATATGTACTTTGATCAGTTTAATAAAATGTGGAACTGATAGAACAACCAAATTACTGCTCTCTCTCTCTCTCTCTCTCTCTCTCTCTCTCTCTCTCTCTCTCTCTCTCTCTCTCTTGGTCGCTGACTCGCAAGTTAAAGGTATCGGCTTTTTAAGCTAGAAGCTTGATTTTCGTTCCTACTAGCGTGTAGCAGACGTTAGTTTAAGATTTGCCCCCAAACTACCGTCCTGGATGTGTATGGAAAACGCATGATTTTTAATGGCCACGAAAGTAACGAAATCTACTTTGATCAACTTAACAAAATGTTGAAATAATTGTATAAAAATTTTTATTATTAGGATGTACATATCGCATTACAATTTTGATAAATTTTATCATTTATTCTAGCGATATTACTGACTCAGACCCGGGTTAATATAATAAAAACTTAGGCTATATAACACCCGTCACTCTTCCTCTGATGCTGTTGCGTCTTCCTTATAGCCAATCTCCTCGTACACTCGGTTTTACCACAAATTCGTATGCTGGCTATAACGTGAAAATTAGTAATAAAAACATGAAGCTACGAAAATTATAGCAACTATGACTATTAGCGAGCTAAATCGTGATGATGATAATGATGCCTAGTAAATCCTATGACCTTAAATTACTAACCTGATATCGACTCCTCCCATAGTCCGTAGGATGTCTGCCTCCCCAATCGTAGAGCAGCTTTTTGGCAGTCGTAATCGAACACGTCGCAGTGGATTCTAGAGCATGAAAGTGATTCTAGTATTAAGTAGTTTACCCGTCCTCGCAAAATATCGATTGTGTGTCGATGAAGCGGCAGTTTGGGCAGCCCTTCGCGGCCTCACCAATCAGGGTAAGAGTCGGGGCACACTGCTCGAGGTAGTCCTGGAAATTTTAATTATTGAAAAGGTGTCGATTTCAAGAGAAACAGATGATACAAACTACAAATTTGGCATAGAGCTGTTTAATCGATGGCTGCTAATCGGCTGCAACTTTTAGGCAAGTGATTGAGCCGGACTCCAAGCGAAAAATCCGGCTGGCAAACTATTTGTAGAGAAAGGCGCAGCGCCAAATGAAGGAAGACCTGCGGAAAAAGCAGTTTCAATTCCGATTCACGTTTGTGCACGAATGGTGAGCTTTTCTTGCTATCGATCAGGTGCTTTATCGACAGAATCCTAAATACCTCACCCCTCACCTCATACAAAAACCTAGTCTGGTTCCTCTCCGGAATCACACCCTTCTGCCGGAAGTTCCTGGCATAACGATGCGCGATTTCTTCATCAACGTAGTACATTGGTAGTGTGATTAACAGATAGTCCGTTAAGCTCCTTTAGACGTTCAGAAATTCATTTTACGATGTACGATGACTTACGATAGCTTTGCGATTGTTGATTTTGCAAACGGAAGCATCCGCTCAAAATGCTTTTTCGCTAATTCGTTGGCAAGGCCGTAGCTGAAAAATCCAAGTTTTCTTTTAGAAGATAAGTTTTCAAACCCGAGGACCAGCATTGTGATTTTGGGTTTGATCTCCTCCATTTCAGCAACAACTTTTTTGGTAAAACTTTCGCATCCCCAGCCCATGCTGTGAATTCCGGTGTAGTTGAAGAATGGGACACAAGCTGAAAAAGCATATCAATTTCTCGTTTCTCTCTTCTCTCTCTCTCTCTCTCTCTCTCTCTCTCTCTCTCTCTCTCTGGCGTTGTAAACTTACTATCTCCATCCATATGATAATACTTCCGATAGCGACCTCGGAAAATCTTGTCCGGCCATCTACGGTATTTTTGTAGGTAGGAATTTCCGGCCACAAAAACATCGAATTTCCCTTTCCCTTTCTAAATGCATCAAGTGCTCATACTTTATTAAAAATACTCGAAAATCAGAATACAAATTCAGTAAGTAAATCGGACCAAAACTTACCAATAGCTTAAAGTATCCCGTCTCAGACAACGTCACATTTTCCCACTCCGGATTTTCAGGTTTTGTGTTCAGGGCATCGCAGTCTGAAAAAGGTAACAAGCCGTATTCGACCGTACTGGAACGAATTGGAACGTGCTGAAACGTCGCATAGCGTAACGCGAGGTACTGAGGCGTAGGGAAGCGTACTGGTACTACCTAGCCATCAAAGTCACCTTACCTTTTGCCGTAACATTATAGCTTGGCTGGGCCAAGAATTTCGGTTCTTCGGATTCATTTCCACCATTTAAAGGCAGATACATCCCAACCACCGCCATGATATAAGCGAATGCCGTGATCCAGAGGCAGAAACGGGCCTACATTTGTAATTTTTAGAGGTTGGCCATTCATACCGAAACCAGTGTCAAGGGATTTTCAACCAGATGATGAGCCAAAATCGTCAATGTGATGGTTAGGACAATCATCATGCCGTAGCCTAAAAATCCGTCTTTTTGGTTTTAAATTTCATGACTACCGTATGCGTCAATATCGATCCCGTCGTAGTATAATTCTTTGGCAAAAGTGATAACTGGCCAGTGGATGAGGTACATTACATAGGAGATATCGCCGATATAGGGAAGGGGTTGGAAGGTTAGCCATTTTGTTTCGGCTGGAATTGGTTGTTTTTACTTGATAGCTCTCTATCCCTCTACTCTCACTCGCTCTCTCTCCCTGTCTGTCTCTCTCTCTCCTCTCCTTACCTATCTGTGAATATCGTATAATTATTCCGGTTAACACCGTAACAACGGGTCTCGAAATCCAGGCCGGTAAGAATGGATCTGCTGCCAGAATCAAGCAAGCCAAAAAGCAAATTATAGTTATCGAGCCGGCTCTCCCTTCGCATTTATCGCCTAAAAACTGTAGTTTTTCTAATCTGTACACATTACCATAGCATATCTCTGATTTCCCAGCCTCTTCCTCTAACAATGCCAATTTTTCATAGCCCGGATTAGCCGATTCCGACTCGGCGTTTTCCAAAATATGCAGATGCACAAAAATGCCGATGAGAAATTGCCAAAGTCGACAGAGGACGAAGCCGAATGCCTCGCCGGGCGGTAGTACCTATACCTTAAATTGGATACAACTAAAAGTATAGCTTACCAAGGTTAAAATCAAAGAAAAAATAGCCAAAATGGTGGTGAGAATTGCTTGCCCGCCGTACTCAAATTTGCGCAACAGCCAGAAAAGAATGGGAACGATTAGGTAGAATTGCATCTCGCATCCCAGCGACCAGGTATGGGCCAAGAATTTGTATTCGGAGATCTGAAAACGCTAGGTTATCGGATTCATTGATACCGTGTTTATAGTACTCTTGATGCTATAGAAAAGACTATATTAGGCAGTGGTTTATGAGAAGTTTAGAACTTTTTGGATCCTTAATCGTTTAAATTAGCTGCTTATATGTCTTTATTAAAAAATAAATGTTATTCTTCGAGCAATTTAAAATTACATAAAAGTTTATCGCATATCAAGCATATTTCAGCTCCATTAAGACCACATACGGCACCACAGCGTTATTCGAGTTGTGAATGCAAATTATGGCTATTGTAGGCTTTTTGATGCAAAAATTGGTCAATATAATTTAAAAAGCTTGGAAATTATCAGAACTAGAATACGGAACTACTCCTATCTACACCATCCCGAAGCTGCCTGTAACCATCCTTTAAAGCGCACGTTCAGGGAGGGGCCGCGTACTCGTCCCAACGTGTACACCCTATGGACGTAGGGAGCGCGCGCACTGCCTGCCCGTGCTGTGACAGGCCATTCCTCCTTTGCGGCGTGGGGCGCCCTTCGCCCCCTTGCCAGGTTGTAGCTGTGGCTGACTGGTATCCGTTCGCGCCTCCCGAGCGGGGGGCCCGGGTTTGACCCCCGGCCGCGGCAAAAACCTTTGCTTTTTTCCAAAAAACGTCTCTGAACGTGCCCTTTAAAGCCTGGAAAAAAGCAAAGGTATTTGCCGCGGCCGGGGGTCGAACCCGGGCCCTCCGCTCGGGAGGCGCGGATGGATACCAGTCAGCCACAGCTACAACCTGGCGAGGGGGCGAGGGGCGCCCCACCCCGCAAAGGAGGGGAATGGCCTGTCACAGCACGGGTAGGCCGTGCGCGCGGTCGCTACGTCCATAGGGTGTACACGTTGGGACGAGTACACGGCCCCTCCCTGAACGTGCGCTTTAAAGGGATGCCGACGGCCTAGTCAATCGGTTACGCGCTGGAAAGAAAATGTCTCTGCCCCTCTCCCCTGGGCGCGCTCTCTGCCCTGTTGGCTACTTGCCAATTTGTTGATGGGGTGGATCGACACATGCCGTCGGCAGCCCTTTAAAGACCGTCAGAACGATGAAATTTCGTTAAAAGCAAGAAAGTCGCGCACCAGGCGAGGGTCGAACCCGCGATGGTCAGCTCCACAGTCCGACGCGTTAGCCACTATACCACAGGGTCGAGTAGGGAAGGGAGTCAGAGGCGCCCCAAACCCAAGAGGGCCTTTGCTGAGTACGGGGGCTGCTAACGACGCCTCTCGCTGCGCGTTCTTGGGGGGTGCACCTTCGAGGTGACAGTGTGCGTTCCAGAGTTCTAGCAGTCTTTAAAACCTCCAATTTCTTACCATCCTCCAATAGTCAATCTTCTCGAAAAATGGCTGCAAATTTGACGAGATCGCCAGTGAAAACCACGAATCCGCGAACAGATTTTCCTTATCCACATCTGACAAGGCCAACTGCCCGGCCCAGACTACGGTAGCGATGCAGATTCTAGGGCAGACGCTATGCTTTCAACAAAAATACAGGATTACCCATAGCAAGGCATAATTCGCTTAAAGCGTCTTTTGTAGAATTCGAGCATGTTCTCCAGGGAGAGACCCTTGTTGAAGAAGATCCGGGCCATCAGGTAGCCAGAGATGACGAAAAACCTAAGTCATAGGAAACATTTAAAGGGCTGGGAGGCGAGTAAAACCTCCTCCCCCCCGTCGTCCAGGTCTAGACAGCTACACGTTTCAATAAAATACGTTCACAAAAACTTTAGTTCTTAATTCGGTCTGCCTGAAATGGACCCGAAAGAGTAAAATTTCTGTCGGTCCTCCCAAACGCTCGTTTTAGCAAAAGGCGTTTCAAATGTTTTGAGCTACTTTGAATCGCGGCGTAAAGCCAAGTGACGTTTTTGCTGTATTCGATTAGTGGCCATTTAAAGGAATATTCAAGTACAGAATCTACCCATTGACTGACCATGTCTCGAGGGTAACATTTTGCACAAAATCACTACACAAAAACGCCTTCGAGGCGACGACCCTTCCCCGCTTTGAAAGGCACCTGTCGAGACCTAGTGGAGGGAAGCGGTCAATTTTGGCGCTTCGTGACTTATTTGATTTTTTTGATTCATTTGGGTTATCGTTGATTTTTTAAGTAGTTTTTATCGACTGTTTTTTAAGAAGCGAAAAGTCTTTTGTTAGTCATAAAATTGTAGAATAACGCGTCGAAAATTTGAAAAGTCCCAAGAAATTATAATTTTACGTTTGTTAATTTCGTAAGAGCGTAAATCCCATTCAATGTGAGTTTTATTCTCGCTTACAATCTTAGCAATCAACAAAAAGAAAGCTAATAAATTCTTACATATCGACGCCCAAAAACCCATGCGGCATCCATCGCTCATTCAAATGATATAGCAGCACAACAAATATTGCGAGAGCACGTAGGGATTGGATGGTCCCAAGCTTTTGGGCCATTTTTACAATGTTTTAACGATTATAATCCTTAAAACATCGCAATTAGGAGCGTAGCCGAATCTAATTTTTGAACGAATTAATGATTCGATTTTCAAAATATCATAATTCAAGCGTGCAGCAAATCTAGTACGGTAGTGGTTCCCCCTTCGCGATGCCAACCGTTGGTGACGATCTGATCTGCGAGGTGTAGCTGCGTAAACATTCCGAATTCCGCTGCGGTACATCGCCCGAGTCGTGGCAAGCCTACCTGCAAAAATTTATTTAGTTTCCCAATTTTTTTTTGGGTGGCTTTTGGGTGCCGAATTCCGGAAGGCTGCTATGCACACTTTGAGCTGTTAATTTGTCCTATATGGGGCAGAACGTAAACATCTAACGTGGCAGAATTTCGGAGCCGACCACCGGGTGTTGCCCGGGGTCTTGCTGGACGGTATTTTGGTCACGTATCCGAAATTCTGGCATAGGAGGTATATTTTTTAGTGGATAATTATCTACCAGGACTGTTTCTAACTGTAAAGTGTTTTTACCCAGGCTGGCGTTTTGGGTTGGGACCAAGTCTACCTTGTGCAAAATTTTTCGCTGATTTCGAATATGGCTTCCAAATCTGCTGCCGACCTTTATTTAAAAAGTTATTCGACATTTATACTAAAAAAATTGCGAAAATTTGGATTTATTTGCGTTATTTTTAAGCTGTCGTCATCATCAACGTTGAAACTGGCTCGATTACGGTTGTAGACGCTAAAGTACGATTTTATGCAAAAATTCGGTGTTTTTGCGCAAAAAGAATTGTGCGGGGCTGAGGTTCGAACCGCCGCCCTGTGCTTGGCAAGCGAACACCTTGCCAATGCACCATGGCGCCAACTGGGTAGGGGGCTTCGGGAGGATAGAAAATGGGCACGGCAATGCCTGGAGCCAGGCCGGGAATAGTGGGCCAGCATCCGAATTTATGCCGTTTTTAAGCTTGATTTTGACCTCACATGACTTTTTAACGCAAAGTCCGCAGCAAATTTCGAAAACGGATTCGGAATCAGCAAAAAATTCTGCACAAGATAAGCTTGGTCCCATTGAAAACGCCTGCCTGAGTAAAAACACTTTACAGTAAAACGAGTCTGCTTCTAACCTCACAAGTGCCAGACTTGAATAACTAGATTAAGGTTAGCACTTTACTAATAAAAAACACATTTTACGAGATGAGAAATACCCTCAACATTTGCTTCATATCCTCAGCGCCTAATAAATTGCGAACTACGCTGCGGTCCGGTCCATTCCGTGATGCGTTGCGCGTTACGTACGTCCTGCGTTACTTGCTTACATCTGCCAGTTAAAGCTAAAAGTATGTACCTTGAATTTCATTAAAGTTATTTTTTAACTACTAGACCAGCTTTTAATACATTACAAATACTCTTAAAATGTGCAAAATGCAAATGCTTATTTTTTAAGTGCAACCAAATTTCAAATACTCTGCGGGGCACTTTCTCGTCGCTTGCGTTGCCTGTTGCGTCGCGTGTTGCGTCGCCATTTTCTGCAAGTAATATTATGTTGTCTCTTTTCATACCGTAATCAAATACCTTTATTCCTTACATAAAACTAAAATTAAGGTAAAAACGACTAGATTCAACGGGGCAACACTAAGAAAAGAGAGATGGCACCGAGAAGCGAGATTCATAGATGAGTGGAGACCTCCTCCACTGCTGGTTTGCCGAGCGACGCGGAAGTACAGAATACGGTCGATTTTAATGCTCTAAATGGATGGTGAAGATCTAGAAAAAAATAAGTCAATAGATAGCAAGAGAAACGGTGAGTGATGGCGACTGAAAAAAAAATGGAAAATCCTCATTATAAGCGTTACCAAAATCCATCAAAGAACAGCAAAAATCGGAAAAGTACAGCAATCATCGAATAAAAATAAATTAATAGCAAATTTGCATAAAATAAAATAAAATTGTGGAATTTCCAACGCACTAATGGGACCCCTAATTTTCTGATAGTCTAATTCTCCTGAAAAAAATTGAATTTTTAAGACCGGATCGGCTAATCATAAAAGGTAAAATCACAAGTGTAAAAAAAATCAATTTTTGAAAGCCAAAACATCTAACTTTGGAGAAAATAGTAATTAAGATTTTTAGAAAATTAGCTTTTGGCATAATTTTTAAAAGAAGGCAATAGAGCCTACTTAATAAAAATTTTTTAAAGCATTTTGAAAGCTATTGCTGTGAATAAAGTGACATATGGATAAATTATACAAGCATGAAATATAACAAAAACACACGGTGTAATCGGGTTAGTATTCGTATTGATACCCCTGCATCCGTGCCGCATCGGTTCCCTCGATTTTCTGATAGTTGTCATTAGTGGCTGGGAGTTGGGCCGTTACTCCATTCGATACGGCGCTTGCCTGAATAAGAAAAACAATAACGGAATCAAAATAAATAAATAAAATTATCTTCAAAAATGCAATAATTGGAATATACTGATGAGGCCGATCCTTAATGAATTGATTTCAAGTTTTATAAACCGATAAAAACTCATTAACAAAAGGTTTTGCAAAAGAAATGCGGTGCCGACTTACTTGACAATTTCGAACAAGTGTCTGTACTAAAATTTTTAACCTTTTGGGTCCTCCAATTTGTAGTAAAGTTAACTGGACGAATATGCCTTACCTCGTTCTCCCGAATAATCGGTGGTGGACTCCTCAGCATGAACATTAGGGGAGCGTAGATAAAGTTGATGATTGCGATTATGTACATCATACTAAAAATGTAATAAAATTAGCATGTTGCAGCTCTAAAAAATTTTCTCAATTTTACAAAGCAGGTGTTCAGCCATTGCACAAAGCTAGTAAAGCAAAGCAGAGCATGACCCACGTCGGGAATCCAACTGAGCGAACCAGTGGTCCGGAGAAAAATGGTCCAAGTGCAAATGCAAAGCAGAAAGCCGCGTCAGCTATCGCATAAATGCTGCCGTAGACTCCGACGTGACGGAGATCCACCAGATGACCCATCAATGGGAACATCGACGCGTCGATCATTCCTGAAAGTAATTTCAGACGTAAGCTTTTAATAACTTTAAAGTCCTGCAAAACAGCGTACCGATCGAGAAGCCCATGAAAAGATGCGGGATAATGAGACCCCCGACGGAAGTGGCTGATGGAATAAGCAATAGGCAGAAGCCAATGATGACGAGACCGATAAACGCAGATAACCATCTAATAAGGGTGATATGCGTAAACCATGTTAATGGGTTTCGTTTGGCCGCTATCCGTAGTTACCGAATAAAGGTACAAAAATATGTAGAGTCAGTGTTCAGGGCAAATGAAGTAAATATATTGAGTGTAACGTATAAATAAGGAAAAATAATGAGACGATATAGATTTGCAAGCGGTCCGTTTTTAAGACCTACCGTCCCATCTTGTGCGCCAAAGGACCGAAAATATTCGTCCCAACAAGGTACGAGATTGAAGCCGGTAAGAAGGCGATACCTGAAGATTAAATTAAAATAATTGCAACGAATTCAGAAGTTAAGAAAAAAATACAAGTAGGAAATTGTACATTGAACATAAATCATCTAAGTTTGCTACCTCTTTCAAACGACCCAGCCTGCCACGATTCCATCATCCAAAGTGGAAGTGAGGGCTCGAGCATGGCGATGCCGAGATTACCAATCGTGATGGCGCCTTTAAAAAGTATGTGAAGGTACTTTAAGTAAATATAACAATAATCAAAGATGTTAAACCTACCAGCAGCCACGATAATATACGGATCCTTGGCTAACTGCTTCATTGAACTACCCTCGGGCTCGCCACGATCGATTTTGGGTTGTAGGACCATGAACTGGAGACCTGGAGATTTATATTTTTGCTCACTTTAAAATAATTTTTAGTGGTATAAATCAATTTGTGATTTTTTAAGTAGAAAAAAAAACCGTCTGCGAAAACCTACTTCCATCAAATAACGTCAAAAGCGCAAGCAGGATAAATGGCAGCGGCTTCCCGGCCCATTCATAGAGTACTCCGCCGTATGGTGGACCGACAAGTACGCCTAAAATTGATCGAATAAGACTGGAAAAAGAGTATGCTAGCAGAGGTCTTTGAGGAAATGGCCAATTTAAAGAACTACTTACCCAAAGCCAGGCCTCCCAGCGCAATCCCCATAGCGCTTCCACGTTCCGCATCATCTGGATACGCTTGGGCCAGCATTCCCATACCTAAAAACAACTTTGGCTTTATAGGTATCTATTGCTACCTTAAGTACTTAAAAATACGCTCAAATTTGACTCCGTGAAGCTTCCGATGTGAAAGCTACGATACCTGAAGTCGAGGTACAAGCCGATCCGATACCCTGCATCGCTCGGGCCAGCCACAGCGTTCCATAGGAAGACCCGAACGCGAACATAACTGTCGATAGGAACATGATGACAAAACCCCAGAACATTGGCATCGTGTAGCCAATTCTAAAAATACAATATTGGAGGAATTAGCTGTCTTTCGCTCTCCCCCTCTCTCTATCTTGCTCGCGCCCTCTCTCCCTCTATCTCTCTCTCACTCTCATATCTATGCCTCCGTCTCTTTCTAGCTCGCTCTCTCCTCTCACTCTCGCTCTCTTTCTCTCTCTCTCTCACTCCTCTGTCACTCACTTATTAGTCATCGGTCCAACCAAAGGGTTGACAAGCAGCTGGATCAGCGCCTTGGAACCGAACATCAATCCGACGTGCACATTTTCCTCAGCCAGGACTTGATGGCGATGCTCATTATCTGGAGCGCCAACGGATTCACCAGGTGGAGGGCCTAAAGGAGCATAAAACTCTGGAGAACGGATTCAACATGAGTTTTTTTTACTTTTTACGTACCTTCATCCCTCGGCGACTGCTTTGGCCGTTGCTTCGTCTTCGGTGCCAATGGATTCTAAAATGTTTAAATATTTATGGCATAAATCAGATCCCCCCACCTTGGCCTTGGACTTTGTTCGCCCCTTTGTCTTGCTCTTGCTTTTCGGCCCCAACGGGCTGGATTCCCACGGAATTTTGCGATCCTCGTCGTCAACTGGGAGGTCCCAGTCCTAAAAATAGTATAGATTTTTCAGTTTTGAATCTAAAGCTGCACTTTTTGAGGCCTATAGACACTTCAAAAAGCTAAAAATTTTTCGATACCTGACTCTCATCCCAATAGCCGGACCCGCGTTTTCCTCGAACGTGATCGGAGACTTCAGATGGCTAAAAAAATAGGTTTTTAAAGGCATTTAAAATTTTATAACTATTTTTATAATAAATTATGATTTATTTAGAGTCTTTCTCAGTTTTTTTAAAGGAGCAGGCCAGGCACAGGTATCCATTTCTCGGCTGCTGATTTAGGGAGGGCTTGCCCACGACCGCGCGACGTGACGCGCGCGTTTTTCGCCCGAAAGTATGTCGTAATCCGTTACGCGATGTAAACCGTGGCGGCAAATTTGAGCACCAAGCCTTGCACGCCCCTTTAATGCGTCTTACCTTGTTATAAAGCAACAGATCCGTCTCGTTCGGATGCGATAACCGGAGCAGATACTCTGGGATGATTGGGACTAAAGTTTAAGTTTTTTAAGGTATCACTAGAGACCTCTTACCAACTGTTGTCAACAGCATATTATCCAAAAACAACGCAATGTAAACGATCAGCAGCAAAATCTTCCGGTTGCCCCGGTATTTCGCGATCAGGTCTTGCAGCGTCATTTTTCCCAAAAATTCAAGTACTAAAAAATGAAAGAAGAATCTATGAAAGGATCTTTTGCCTTTAAAAAGCAGAAAAGCAGAAGAAAAATGAAAATGATGGCAAAACAACAAGGCGGTGAGCCTGATGATCCCAAATTAGGGTGCGAAAATGAGCAGGGTTTCCAAGGGGTTTTTGGGCAAATTGGCGAGGGCAGGGAAATGGGGGAACAGCTCTGTTTTTGTCATTAAAAATAGTGGAAAATTGCTATTAAGCTTGCTATCAAAACCTAAAAATTGAGAAACCAGGGCAAAATGTTTCTAGGTATCATTCTTGCCTTAAATAAGCATGCAAAAAATTGCATCGAAAATAGCAAGAAAATTACATTTTTGAAAAAACCGATAAAAAATTGGCAAACATTTTTTCGAGAAATTTGTACAAATTAATTTAGATTAAAATAAATACCTTTTAGTCTTAAGATGATGTTAATATCATTTATTTTATAACGAAATACTCCTTTATGCAAGATACACCCAACTTAAGGAAGATCCGGCTTGGCGACGACGCTTCTGAAGGGCCAGCCACCCAGCCAAATCCCGGCTTCTGGGTTTGCCCGTCTCTGCACTTGACAACCCCTTTCTACTCCTCACCTTCCCCGAAAGATAATCGAAAATTCAGCCCCTTCCCCACTCAAAACGACACGAAAATTACCTTGGTATTGACAGGAAGGGGAAAAGGAGACGACGTTGCGCTTCGAATAGATTTCATTCAAAAGCGGAAGGTCAAAAAATCAAAAGTGAAAAATCGGGGGTGTCTGATTTTGAGGATGATGAGTTCAGAAAGCAGAACGTAAAGTTTATCAAAGTTAAGAAGCCGTTGCACCTGAGGCGCCTAGGGCGCGCGTCCCAGGGCGCGTCTACGCAATGCGATAAGTGACGCGGCACGTCAGGCGACGCGCGACGAGTATGTACGCAACGCTATGCGCAATAACTAAGTATGTGGCGCCATGCACGACGCGACGCAGGGCGCCATACGCAACATGACGCATGAAGCAACACGAAAGGCACGAAAAACCCCGCTCGAAACGCGACGCTTGACCGCTGCGATAAGTGAAGTTCGTAATCCTTTACGCAACAAAACGTAGACGAATGGCTCGAACGCAATCAAGCCGATAGGAAATGCAAAGCCGATCCAAGCTAAATCTATGCAAAACTATTACTTGCGCTGCACCTTTAAATTCAATTGAATAATGATTTGGTTAGGTTAGGTTAGGCGGCTCACTAAATTAAAAAAAACAATTCCCTCCTAACGCATATGAATAGCTGATTACAGCCGCCTGCAATAACTGATTCCAGAGACCTCAAAAATTGAAGAGAAATGATGCGAGTTTTGCGGGGCAGGAAACTAGTTTCCTTCCCGTGCTTACACCGCTTCTCGGTCCCCTCTTCTTCTCCAGGTAGAGCGGGACTCTAGTGAGATTTCTAAAGGAGAGTGGAGGGGTATATTTCGAAAAAAGATTGAATGATCACCAAAATAAGCCAATGGAAACACATTCAATTTCGCGACGTGACGACAAAAAAATTTGCAATTTGCGAATTTGTAGATTCAAATTGTCTATCTACCGACCACCAGATGTAAAGAAAAAGCCATGGCCCTGCAATACCAGACCAACTAATTTTTCATTTTCTTTCATTTTCATTTCCCAGATGTGAGAGCTACCCGCTCTCATAAATTATACTTGAAGCTTCTATTCAGGGTCCATGTGGGTCCTTACTGGAGGCAATCTAGCAAAGATCCTGCTGGAAATGGGTAAAAAAAGCGGATCATCAAGTATAAATAATGACTTGGTTCTGAAAAATGCATACACCCCCAAAAAAGCAAGAATACGCAGTAGCAAGTGTATGAAAGGACTTTTTGAAAAGGACATGGCCTTTTCCCAGGCCACACAAACATACCGTATCAAAATAAAGGTACGTAGCGTACCATTGGATTGTCTGCCAATATCTATTGTAGAGTTTCCGGCATTTTTATGAATTTTAAAGAAAAATCAGAAGGTAGAAAATTGGATATTGCATATTGGATGTAGCGGGAGTAATTCTTTAAGAATTTCCAAAATTACTCTATGAAACTTAGAATCTTCCATTTCTCAAAAAAACCTCGTCAAACAGTCAAAACGGACCACCCTGAGAATCTTAGCCCAAAAATATCACTTCCGAACCCCCAAAAATAGCTTTATCCCGCGTGTCCAAATTCGTGTATCCCCCCACCAGGTGGGGACGTGTAAAGAAGCAGCCCTGGCCCCCCCAGATCGGCTCATTGGCCCTCACACCCCCTTCTCTGGGCCCCAATCTGGGCCCCTAGCGGGCCCGGATTCAGGCCATAATTCATCGTATGTGTGCCCTCCCGAATAGCTCTAGACCCAGCTGCCAAGCTCCTTAGCTGGGGCCAGATACCGCAGCACGAACAAAAAAAATATAGACCGAGCAGATAGATGAGGGGAGAGCCGTAGACGATTTGGTTGTTGGCCCAAGGAGAAATGGGATCCTGACGAATGGCCCTTGGGTAGATCGGCACGGATAATTGGCTGGCTATCGGGGCCCCCCTTGGTCTGTTGAGAAACACCCACACAGATCCATAAACAACGGGCTGTTCCGTTATGAGGAGTGTTGCGGAAAAGGGATGACGACATCAGGTTTGGTATTCAGGGAGGAGGGAACATCAGATCAAAGGACGCTCAGCTAGCCAATGTTGTTGAGACCCGAGGAGCCGAAAAAACACAATAATCCATTAGCCGCCTTTTCCAGGCCATCACACCGACAGGCCACCCACGCAAACACCGAATCCTACATAAGCACAGCAAACCCATCAACGAGTGGAGAGAATTCAAGCCACTATTTTATAGATAAAAGTGATCGTTAAAGCATTTACCTATCTTAAATGAGTGAATGCGCAGCGTGATTTAAATAAAATTAAAAAGGAAAAGAATTATAAAAACTTTCAAAATTTTTTGACTGGTTAGTCAAAAATGTATAAAAAATGTCCAACAAAAGTAAAAAATCTTGAGGTTTCAAAATTTTATATACCTTTTTTCAGTGTAGTTTCAGTAAAAGTAGTGGTTAAAGTATTTCGTCAACTTAAAAAGATCAAAA
>CATQJA010000151.1:0-12013 GCA_958295435.1 Mesorhabditis spiculigera
AGACTTGTTCGTGGTTCCGGCTCATCTATTTTGCCCTAGGCGTCGTCATGCTTCGTAATTTGCTCTTGGCGAAACCCCGCTGGGCTCCCAAGCCGCCGAGGTGTGAGGGCTACTGTATTCGTTTGGCGCCAAGAGCGCGCGGGGGTGGATGAGGAGGAGGGCCATTCGAGGTGATTAGCGCCAAACTGTTGCTTGCTGGCGCATTTATACATGAGTCATATTTTTTTCTCATCAATCTCTCATCTTTAAAAACTCACAATCTTTTCCTACGTCCTAAAGAAGGCTTGTCGCATCTCAGCTGCCGTACTTCCCCAACC
This sequence comes from Mesorhabditis spiculigera, assembly GCA_958295435.1. Lineage (NCBI taxonomy): Eukaryota > Metazoa > Nematoda > Chromadorea > Rhabditida > Rhabditidae > Mesorhabditis > Mesorhabditis spiculigera. The sequence continues at coordinate 318 of CATQJA010000151.1, forward strand.
AGAACTAGATCAGCGGACTTCTTCTCACCGATCCAGATTCAATTTTTTATTTAAGAGTTTTACGAACGCTTTCACGAATTTTAGTACTATTTGTAAAAATTGCCGATTTTTCCTGCGAATAGCCAATGGATGACAGCAAGGCTCTGCAATCCAAATCAAACATTCTCCAGGCTTCAGAATCTCTTTTAAAGGAAATCGAAAAACCTACGTTTTCATCCGTAAATTTATGTTTGTAACTTTTGATGGGTTTTTAACGAAACTTTGGGACCCCACCCTCATCCTGGGCAATTGATCCAACCAATGGCGTCTGTATAAGACGACGCGTTCATTACTTCAGGGATATTCCTGTCGCTTAAAGAATTTATCAAGTGAGTGTCCTCATTTTTTTACAAGTAAAATTTGCGCTAATTTAACTCCCAAGATTCTCCTACTGCTCTTCGTAACTTTACCATTTCGTCTAGGCTTTACTTTACCGCCCGACCCAGTCGGAACTTCAAAAATTCTTCGACATTTCCGCTATTTTGTCAGGATTTTTTGCTACGCCGTTCGATAGATCATCAAGAACTATACTAAGGTTTTTAGCAGCAGCTCGAAGAATTGCAAAATCAGGTTTATAGCGAAAAACTTTTTTAAAACTTCCGGCTAAGAGGCGGGTAAAGTAAAGATCTTTTCGCAACTTTTATTTTCAGCAAAGCCAGCCGCCGGAACACCACTTCAGGGATTGGCCGGGCTGAGCCCGGACACTCCATCCATATATTATAATGGAATCAGTTCAACCCGACGTCTGGGGCACAGCCATTCGAGCTGTTTACGAGGTAAACCGTCGGAGACACAAAAATAACGATGCAGTAGATACAGTAGTAATGATGTCCGATTGGGAAATCGTTGGTTGTACAAGCCAAAACCACCAATTTCGTGAGAATCCACGCCTAGCTTCATTTTTGCTACTGAAAACGCGATGACAATATCAAAATCCATAAAATAGCAGTTTGTTACGATGCTCCAACAGTGGATTTAAAAAATTTGTGAAAAGCAACTTTTTTGAGGCTTTTTCGAAGATTTTCTAATTCTCAATCAGTGCTTCGGTCGATAGACCGACAACCAACCATAACCGTGTCGCTTTCAAGCTCAGCGGTAATTTTTTTGGAAAGCTGACGCTACTCCCTAGCCGTGTACCGTATTGCGTGGCGGCAGTGCTGATGGGGACGCCGATGACCTCCGCATCGACGGTAGTCGGCTGTTTGAAGGCGAAGTATAAGAAAACTCACATCTTCGCAACACTTTTAGAACCCGGAGTGGATGAGCAGACGCTCCGGGAGATCACCTAAAGCTGGACGGCCAAAGGTATCGACTGATCCTCAGAGTGAGACTCTATTTTTTACAGATTTTCGAATGGAAATGATGGGCCGAAGAGAAGCTAGGACTAGGGTAGGTGCAGGCTTCAGTCGAGTAAAACCCGGTCACCATCGTCGATAAATTCCCGACCGTCGTATTGGACGTGACTTACCAGCAATGTTTCTCATCGTTTATGGTATTTTTCAGCTGGTCTTGTCAATCTAAAGGTTCCAGGAGAGAAGCCGCTCATTCTCCCTGCAAATGTTTTGCTACACCCGGGACGAAGAAGAGGTGAATCTACTGAAAAGATGGACGGCATACCTGCCGCTTTGAATGAAGCCGCAGATCAGCACCTATTGTCTGCTCAAGCAACTCGGGAGGAAAATTCACAGCTCAAGACACTTATGAAGAATCTCACGTCATTTGAGCTGAAGGTACATAGTATCTAGGTGGCATACACCGTTTATTTCTAGGTCACGTCGCATCGGGGCCGTAATGGAGAATGCAGAGCGTAGCCGCATGGCTGAGCTAAGCTGGTCATGTTCGACGCGTCCGAGCCACGGCATGCCTGTTTCCCCGTCAACGTACTTATTGTGCCGGAAGACCGAGATGGCGAAGAGCTGCTCGACCGCAATGCCTGCATGGAGAGGTCGAGAGTGCAGCAAAACATCAGCTGCGGGTAGAAACGCTTTATGGAAACTGAGCTTTTCTTCAGGAAGACCCTCGAGAAATTGGAAAACGCAAAAAAAAAAGGTTCTTGAAACTGCTGATGAACCGGGCGCACAGCTTCCCTGTCGCTTAAGGAATTTATCAAGTGAGGTGTCTTCGCCGTTTTACAAATAAGTTTTTGCGATACGTTAACTATCCCCAAATTCTGTGCTATGCTACTTATTCGAAACTTTACGTTTTAAGCTTCACTTTACTTTGCCGCCGGCCCCCAGCCCGGAACATCCAAAAATTCTTCGACATTTCCGCTAATTTGTAGGGATTTTTGTTGCGCCATTCGAAAGATCCTCAAAAACACTATACTGTTTGATAGCATTTCCGCAAATTTATTTATTGTCTATCTAAATTGTAGAACCAAGAAATACATAAAATTTTCGATCTTCGTTGTCCAACTTCGCCGCCCTCCTGGCCTCTATACCCACTCGATTGCCTCTAATTTTGGAGGCGGCGCACGTATAGCCCTATTTTCCCTTTTCCGGCTAGCCAGCTTTAATTTATAGAACGTACGGGACAGGGCCCTGCTGAATAGCGGTGGGGGCACCATCGGCGGCACATCGCGACTGCTTCGGCACCGGCGTAAGGGGGTGCCCAAGAAATACACTGGGAGCCCCCGGCTGGATAACCAAAAGACCCCAAAGGTTCGCACGGTCGCCGCCACCGGCTACCCCGGTACACACCAGTGCGACGGTTTTTGAGTCCCTATAAAACTTCTGTTGAAAGAAGGTATCCCCTCGTTCCGCAAGGGCTTAGAATAGTCTCTTTTAAGGCGCCTGTGGACCGGACATTCAAGGACATCACCAACACCAACAGAAATTGATTTCATGTTTTCTTGTGTATTGCGTGTTTTTTCTCGTATTCTGTTCCTAAAGTGTACCATGGCTTTAATAAACATTTCACATAATATCAGAAATGGACGCCCACGCAAACGAACAAACAAAAATTATGAGAGACGGTGGTGAGAGCGTGAAATACCAGGAGCGCAAGAGGCCAGAAGAGCGAAGAGACAGAGAGATAGAGATGAGGGTTCAGTGAGAGAGGGGGAGAAAGAGAAGAGTTTGAGCGCGCGAGACCAAAATAAGCACAGACTTTAATAGTAGGCTATGGTGACGGCGCAAGAAACCATTACTTTTCGAAAAAACACGGTATACTACCGCTTCAGAAACAAAATTCACAATATATTGAGAAGAAGAGCGCCGCGGACTCAAATTTCGAGACATGGGACCTATAACACTAAAATAGTTCCTTCCGCAGGGGTGGATGGGACCGGCAACTAGGGGTTTCAAGCAGGGGAAAAACTGTGCGGGAGGGGAGAGAGAGAGAGAGAGAGAGAGAGAGAGAGAGAGGCGAGAGAGGGGGAGATAAGAGATAGGGAGAGATAAGGAGAGCGAGGGACATAGAGACCGAGCGAGCGAGAAGGCGAGAGAGCACGAGAAAGGGACAGAGTAAGCGAGAGACAGCGAGAGAAAACGAGAGAGACTGATAGAGATACAGAAAGCTGCAGATAGAAAAGCCTAACTCCAGACACGCTTTTTGCTACGTTTCGCTTTTAATGTTTTGTTTTTCTCGTTCTGCACCAATTTTATGAATTAAATCGACTGCATTTGACGTCATCGAGCAGTTTCGCTTACTCTTACCTAAAACGAAGCCTGATGCTGACCTTTGCTCCTAGTGTGTGTACTTTGAAGGGCCGCGCTCTTTGTCCGGTGGGTCAGACCAGATGTCCAGCCCAGCACCTCCACATGGGTGCGTCACCGCCCGGCATCTTTTTCGTATGAGGTGACAAGTTCTGCTGTCAGTCGTTCCGTTCTATTCATTCTTTCCACCATACCATCTCTTTACCAAAACTGCTCGTTTTATATGTTTCATATCTTATCGTGTGGTGGGCTTCTTCCACTTCTTTGATTTTTGTTGAAAAGCCTGACTCAGGAAGCCCAAATAAACCCCAACTCAGTAGAAAATCACCCTCGCTGCTCATCGCCTCGTTCTCGAAGTCTGCAACTGATCATTAAAACTCGGGATATTTGTGTTTTAGTGTCAATTTTGCCCCCGAAGCCTTTTGCCATGAGGCCTTTTTTTTGTTTTGAAGTTCCAATTTATTTTAAGTAGGCGACTTGATAGATAATTTTTTGTCACGTTGAAGGGTACATCTCTTTAAAGCAGGCTTGGCTCTACGACTTCTTAGACGTTTGTAGTAGCCTGTTTTCCACCATTTCCATACAAAAATCAAAGTCCATATCGTCAATTTTGCCGATTTTTTCAGTTTTAGAAAATTTTGAGTCGGATGGCTCACTCGAAAAAGAAACATTTTCAGCCTATTCTTAGTCCGAGTATACAGGGTGTCCCAAAAAAAAAGTACCCCCCTCTAGCGGCGCGCAGCCGTGTCCGATTTTCATCGTTTAGGTATCTATCGAAAGCTCTTGAAACGGCGAGAAAACAAGGAGGGTTGATTTTCTTTATTATGTACTTTTTATTAGCAAATTTTACGCTCAAAAAGCATGAAAACGGCAGATTACGCGAGATCTGCTGCTAATCGCGAAATTCCTATTGAAAATCTACCTGTTTTTTAGAAAACCGTTGAATATCGAGCGTATAAAAATAAATCTCATAAAATGAATCACGCTTGTTTTCTCGCCTTTCCGAGAGCTTTCGAATGGTATAAAAATTATCCCGATCTGAGCTTCCCCGGACCGCTTGAGGGGTGCTTTTTAGGACACCCCGTATACGGCCTCCCTAGTTAGAACATGCTAGAGTAAATATTCGCCTGCTAGTTTTTTGTTCGGGTTCAGACTCTCATTTATCGTGCACAAAAAACGCGAAACAATTGGGGTCGGGGTTCGGTGTTCTCTTCTCACACTGATGGCGGGGGGAGGGTCGTGACCTTATATCCGGGATGGCAGTGGGCCGTTGGCGGCGACGAATCAAAATATCGAGGGTATATTTGATTGATATTGCAATATTCGCGGGCGGCACTGTTGCTCGATCACTTAAAATTCGCTTACTTTTGCAAATACAGTGCGGGTCAAAATGATAGGTCCACACACTTTTTCCCAATTTTCTCGGAGGAGAACGATTTTTAAGCTAATAGAAACAGCAGGTCTTATAGCCCTGGAAAAAGACAAATTTTTCATGTATTCAAAATATCTCTATAAAAACGGATCGCCGATTTATAAAGCAAACAATAAAATAGTGCAAAAACCGTTGTGTCAAATGATAGGCCCACACTTTACATATGATTACAATCAACAATTGGTATGAATATTAGATGCTGATCGGGATGCAATGTAGAAAAATATGCATAGCAGCAATATTATCTCAAAAAGTCAACCGCAAAATGATTACCATAATTAGAATATAGTTAGCATCTAATATTCATACGCATTGTTGATTGTAATCATATGTAAAGTGTGGACCTTTCATTTTGACCCATCGGTTTTGGCACTATTTTAATGTTTGCTTTATAAATCGGCTTCCCGTTGATTTCTGGACACTTAAAGTAGATCAAAAACTTCGTCTTTTTAGGACTACAAGGCCTATTATTTGGGTTAGTCAGAAATTATTTCTCCGCCGAGAAAATCGACAAAAACTAGGTGGACCTATCATTTTGACCCGCACTGTATCTTTGCCTCCTTCCCTTCTTTAATTTCGTTTCCTTTGCTCGATTTCTTAGCTTCAGATCGGGGTTTCCCTTGACCGGTCAAAACGAGTTTGATCGCCGATTTGAATGGGCTGCTGATAGTTGACATTTGGTTTTGAGCCACAGTTTTGTGAATTTCTGAAGGCCTTAAAATTGACGTAAAAAAATAATCTGCCAGTTAGTTCTGCCAGTTCGGGCTCTCTCACCCTCTCTCACTTTCACTCTCTCTCTCTCTCTCTCTCTCCTCGTCTCTCTCTCTGTATCTCTCCATTTTAACAATCCTTTTAAAACAACACAAATTTCAGGGTCGAACGGTCCTCATCTTGGTGGACTATTCCAAATTATGGCGTCTACATAATGTGACGTCCTTTCAACATCAAGGATTTTCCCTGCTGTTTTTTGAAAATTTAACAAGTGAGTGGACCTTGAAAATTCTAGGCTTTGCTTTTGTGCTACCTGGAGCAGAAAATAAGTTCAGCGAACTATGCATTTTTGACCCTGCGCAACCACCAAAAATCCATCTGAGATTTGAATCAATTTTTAACCAGCCTGAACGGCGGAAACTGAATATTTTGTTGTAAGGTGTTTTTTTGAAAAACGTGACCATTTCACCCAGTGGCAGGCCATTTCACATCACATTTGCAGGGGTATCGGCTGTTGCTTTAGGATGCCTGCTGGTGGCTCGGGAAATAGTCATTTATCAGCGCAACCCCCGGGAGTACCAAAGTCTTTTGTCTCCTCGGGTGACAGGGTGCCTTGCATTCGGCACATGGCGCGGCGCGGTTATGAGTCAGGGCAGGGACGTCTACGACCTTTGTCCCAAACCCCAGTCGGCCTTCTGAGTATTTTGGTAAAGGTTGCTTAACGGGGCGCGTTAATTCTCTGCCATAAAACTAGTTTTAAATACAGCATGTCCCAAAAATCGACCCGCCTCCAGCGGTCGGAGAAAGGACAGATCGGGACGATTTTTACATCATTCGAAAGTCCTAGAAAAGACGATAAAACAAGCGTTTTGTTTCACAAATTTTTAGCCCGCGCTCGAGATTCAAGATTACTTAAAAGAGCAAAACCAGCATCGTCCGTGTGCTTTAGCAAACAATTAATATGCTGATTTTAAAAAAAATTACAGTTTCGTGGACCTTTGCCTTAAATTTGGTGAACTAAAACGGCTGTATTAAAAACGAAAAGCACTGGTTTTCTGGTGTTTTTAGAGCGTTCGATAGATACCTAGATCATCACAATCGGGCTTGACTGCGGCCCGTTAGACGCGTTTTGGACACACTTTATAGTTTTTGAGCTTTAAAATTTAAAGTTTAAAATTTTTAAATTAAAAATTATTTTATCCTTTATTATATTTATAATTTATATTTTTAGTTTAATTTAAAATTTTTAAAGATTCGTGTTTAGCGCAAAAAATGTGTTCAACGAAGTCATCGATAGATAAGAGGAGAAGTACTGCGACGAGGAGGGACGATCACCTTTACTTGGGCGGATTGTTCTTCCGGCAAGTTAAGGAAAAAGGTTAGTAATCATTTTTCGAAAAATCTTATCTCCGAAACTCAGTTTTTTTGAAAATCATTTTTTCGAAAAGTCATTTTTCGAAAGTCATATTTCCGAAAGGTCATAGTTTCGAACATCACTTTTCCGAAAATCAGAATTTCGAAAAAATTAACATGGCCGTGGCTATTTCCCATTGATAGCTGGCCGCCAATGTTACGAAATTTTGATTTTCGGAAAGCTGATTGTCGAAGTTATGACTTTTCGATCTCGCTCGCTCTCTCTCTCTCTCTCTCTCTCTCTATCTCTCTCTCTCTCTCTCTCTATCTCTCTCTCTCTTTTTCTCTCTCTCTCTTTAAGATGATTTTCGGAAATCTGACATTTCGAAACAATGATTTGTGAAATATGCTTTTCTAAAATGTTTTGCACCAAAATCAAGTAAGAAAACCTAACACTTTTTATGAATTTTCGGCTCCAGCTATAGTGTTCGTTTTTCAGAGTCTCGTCCCGCCACCAAATCTGAAAACCCCGTCGGTCCCCTCACCCATAAGGGGACGCCTGGTCATCCCTTCCCAGGGTCTTTAAAAAAATCGACTACAACATCGGCTCAATCGACTGGCACGCTCCCTCAGCTTGTTCGGTGAGAAGGAGCGGTGAGTTTTCTTTTGTCGATCTTTGCTGTTATTCGACTTTCGAGGAGTTTAGAAATTTTCAGAACCCGATGTTGACGAAAACCACTTCAAAGATGGAAAAAACATCAACCGAGCTCGCGGAATGCACGGACGTAGGTTTTTCCCTTGCTTTTCTTTCTTTAACGGGGTCTGTTAATCTTTTTGGGTTTCCAGCTCGTCGCGTGTCAGGCCGACGGTCGCCAGGAATACGGGATGCCTCAACCCAAGGCTCTGGAGGGCTTTCTTTGATGCATTAGGATCGGCGAAGCAGGCCTTATTACTTCATGCAACGCTATTAGAAGAACCAGATTACGGGAATCGGGTAGGTTTCGACTCCTTATAATCATGTAAAAAACCTGAGTGACTGAAATATGAGAATCGTTATATCTCGTCAATCTTGTCCCACATCAAGAACTCGTCGAATGGACCAACATCGCGCAGCAGGCCTACAACGAGATGGACTCACAGCCGAGGTAACTGTTAAAACTAAAAATGAGTGAGATCCGAACTTCCAGTTCAATAAGTATCACCATATATTTAGTGGATCAGGGGAGTCGTGCTGTATGAAACATTCGAGAGGTGAAGAGAAGAAGAAGAAGCCTCTGACGACGACGACGACAGCGCGTACCCCCCGGGGTGTTATTTTCCGCCTGAAGGGGTAGAGTAAAAAACCAGACAACACCTGTTTACGAAATAGTATAATGTAATAGTAGTTTTAGTGGTGTCCGGTAATAGTGTTCGTTTTTCAGAAGCCCTTTAACCCTTCCAATCTCCAGGCCCGGATCATGGCCGTCATCAGGAGCGTTGTACGGCCAGAGAGGAACCCATCCCATATGTCGGCGAGGGAGAGAAGCCCGATGGCGTCGCCTTTCTGTGACGAGGAGATCCACGTTATCAACACCACGGCAGATATCGACCGAAAGAAACTCGCATATTTAGTGGGCAAAAACTGTCTTATCCGAAACGATAGAGGGAGGAGGAGCAGGAGGGCAAAGACGCACATGAGGCACCGCCAGAAGTACAATCAGCATTGATGGCCGCGCCAAAAGGTAAGTCAAAACCTAACTTTTTTTTATGATTTTTGTATTAATTGATAGTACAGTCGTTTCAGCCTGCCCATGCCGTCCGAACCTTCTTGAAGTGATGAAGGACGTACTGGCCTACCTGTGATTGGTTGAGACTCCGGGGGATCTCACATGATCCGAGCATGATGAGGTCCAGCGAGATGGTGTCAGATGGCCCACGGGACCCACCACAACGACAAGACGGATCGGTTCTGGAAAATCGAGTCGTCAGGCTTGAAGATACGTCCAACGGCTATATAACATGAGAATCTTTTTAAATTGCGAGATTTCTTTTAAATGCGATTTTTCACAAAATTTGAGAAACTTTGTCGCATAAAAAACCTTTTGTTGTTGATACTTCCACAGAGTTTATTTAAACTAACATTCCACCGAATACAGAGGAGAACATTTTTCGTGCGCGAGAGCCCGATATTTTTGGGGACGAGGACCGGCGGCGCTGTGTTCGTGACGTTCTAAGTGAATCCTGACTGTTCGACGTCGAATCGCTGAAAACTTTTCATGAGTTTTGATTTGCAACTTCTCGTTTTTCGAACAAAGCCTTCGTGTTTTCGCACCGGTTCACCAACACGGATATGACAGCCATATGGTGCGATGATTTAAGGCATGGGGAAGGTGAGGGGAAGGGGCGCTTGCTCACGCCTTTAGTTTTCGTTTTCTGAACAGCCCGCGTTTTACTTCAAATAATTTTGAACAAAAATCGAGGTACGTTTAATTTTTAAATACCGCCGCTTTGAAGATTTTGATTCTTTAAGCTCAATGGCTCCGACGTGCGCGCAATGTCTGCTTCTTAAAGACGGTGAATCTGATAGTTCGTCCGAGTCGAATCTAAAGTCCATATCTGACAAATTTTCATAGCTTTTGTGAAAGTGCGTGTGAGAGAGAGAGAGGAGAGGGAGCAAAGAGTGAGAAGAGAAAGAGAGAGAGAGAGAGAGAGAGAGAGAGAGAAAGAGGAAGAGAAGAAAGCTTGAGAGAGAAGAGTTCTAGGGAGGAGAGAAGAGCGAGAAGAGAAAGAGAAAGCCTGGTCCTTCCTTGTGACCGAAATTGCTTGATGCGGATGTAAGTGTCACCCTGGTGCATATTGCCCGCTAATTCGCCGCCTTAACATTTTCACTTCCCACGCCCTGCGCCATTTTATGAAAGATGGGATAAATCACTATATTATGTGTGCTTTCACTACATACCTAAAACCTCCATACCGCAAAACGCCACTAAACGATTTGACCAGTTGCCCTAGTGGGTTTGAAGGGGTGGCGTCCTTTTAGGCGACACGTACCAGAACTCGGATTTAGCGCCAATATGGTAATGCCCGGCCCCAGACCTTTTGTTCGTATCAAGCGACCATTTCTGCTGTCATGCTTTTCCATCCCATTCATTTATTCCTCTCCACCTTTCCCTGGCTCTCAAAATTTTTATTTAAATTCTTAATTTTGATTAGTTCGCCTTCCTGTCTTCTGTTGTTTATTTTCCTTATTTTTTTCTTCTAATAGTTGTCTTTCAACCATTTTTTAACTTTGTCGAGCTTGTATTAAACATGTTTTGTTTATAAAACATATCGTTTCTTATATTTACGGCTCTTAAAATTGACATGAATTTTTGTTCAGATTTTTCTCTCGATCGCTCGCTCTCTCTTCTCTCTCTCTCTCTCTCTCTCTCTCTCTTTCTCTCTCTGTCTCTCTCTTGTCCACCTCTTCAGTTTTTAATAGTCTGTGCAAAACAACCAATTTCTAAAATTTCAGGGCCCACAAACCCTCATCTTGGAGGATTATTCCAAACCATGGCGTCTACATAATGTGACGTCTTTTCAACATCAAGGATTTTCCTGTTGTTTTTTAAATTTAACAAGTGAGTGGACCCTTGCTATTCTGATATTTTGTACCAGGTCAGAAGTAAATAAAGCCGCGATAGGGTTTTCATTTAATAAAAGAGACGAAAAAGTATGGCTTAATTTTCAGATCCATAAGAGGAAAATGTACGATGGAACTGCAAAACACAAAAATGGAACGGACTACCAAAGCTTCAGCACAAAAAATCCGAATGGTCCGACGGTAGGTTTTGCCCAAATTATGGAACGTTGAGCTAATTCGGTCTAGCTTCTGAAATCTACAACAAAATCAGCCATCAACGGTCACGCCTCACTACGCGGTGATGTGATCGGAAGACGTCCTTCGCTTCGAGAACTGTTAAAATAGAATCAAATTGTAACGACGCATAATGGAGGTAATTTATTTGTGGCAATCTCTATTTTTCTTTGCAGGTAGATATGATTGCAAATGGAGGGTAGAAGTTGCTCAAAACTTGCGACACAAGAAGTGGCCGGCGTTGTATTAATCACCCAAGGAAACACGAGCTATTTACGTCGAAAATGTTGACCCAAGCGAAATAAGGCATGTATTTTTTAATATGGCTCATATTACAAACTAAAACAACGATGTTACTACGCCGATGGGCTATTTTTTAGCGTTACTGTGTGAGGTCGCTATTTGAACGATTAAAATTCTACGAAAATTTTCTTCAATTACATTTCTCGAATCATTCAAATATGGAATAACCAATTCCGATTTCCAGTACGTTAACATCTACCATGATGTCACGTCCGCAAAAACGAGCACACGAGTCCGATGATGAGGACAGCGATAAGCAGGAGCGCGAGGCGCGTAGAATCCTCAAGCAACACAAGATCCACACGGTAAATATATCTCTGTTTAAATGGACTGTCAGAATTTAGAAAATCGACAAGGACGAGATGAA